>JAGFPH010004190.1:25646-58685 GCA_018207615.1 Philaenus spumarius
TCACTGTATTCGAAGTCTGATGATACACACAGTCTGATGATGTGTAAGTTCTAACACTTAACCCTTTTCCACAGGTGTTGTCACTGTATTCGTAAGTCGGATGATACACACAGTCTGATGATGTGTAAGTTCTAAAACTTAACAATCCAGTTTTTTTAAAGTTGTGTTAAGAAACAACACCATGTCTTACAATAATAAAATAAACACGAATTATTAGTTGCATTTATAATATTATCTACTGTAAAACATGTACCTACTGTATGGTTTTAAAGATAGTTCTAATTTGCCACATGTAAACTTCCTTACTCATAACAAAAGCGCAATACGAATATTGAATGTTCTTTTCAACCTTCCATAAAGCTTTGTTGTCTCCGTGTGGAAAATCTCGGTAGTGCAATAGTATGCTAAGATCCAATCTGTATATAATACTAGTAAAAAGTATTAATTATTACCATGGTATATGTTATCATATGTTTACAAATTTTTAAATATTAATTTTTAAAATTGGTAATTAGTATAATTAGCTGTATATAAATTTTAAAACAATGAACGTATTTATTACTGGTGTGACAGGTCTGTGACTTATGATCGCATGCATCTCGAAAATCACCCAATTATATATAACATTAGCAAAGACTTGTAAACTAAAATCTACCGCTTTAACATTAACAATTTCATAAAAGATAATGTCATTAGTTTTGATGTAGGCATATAAATTCTATAACTTCGAATAAATTTAAACCAGATATCCTGTATAAAGGAAAGCTGAACTACGAATAATTTATTACCGAAAATGTGAACTCTTTCCAGGTACGAGCACTCATTTTTTAAGTGCTTGAATAAGTAAGAACAGTCTTGACTGCTTTATGTAGAGTGACTGAATATGTGAGTGTGAGATGTGTGGTGTGGCAGAAATGCTTCGCTTTGCTAAAAGTGGGGTAATTTATTACTTTGAATACTTTAGATGGACTCATTCCTGGCGGGTAAAACTCTAATGTTTAATCTCTTGCCTGGCAATAAAATCATTTAAGTGTTTAGTATTAAAAGTATGTTGTCTTTTGTATACATTAGATTCTTCTTCGTAAAATATCCAGTTTATGGTTGAATAACTATAGAAACACGAGTTTTATTTCGTCTATTTAAAATATTCGACAAATATAGATGCATGTTAAACTGATGATAGTAATTTATGAACATCCTGTGTACTTCTCTTAAAATTTAATGCAGTCTTATTATTTTAAACTTACTACTTATAATAGAGATCTATTATTTAAACATAAAAGGACGCTATATAGAAAATCTAATCTCGAGACAGTTACTTTCCGTCAGAGGGATTTACAAAAATCCAAACCACACCAAAATTCTCAAAGTACATATCAATATACATAAATAAATATTGAGCTTGACTTGTGAGAAGATATACTTGATAGAATAAACTTAGAACAAAAAATCTTTCAACTAATACGTTTATTAACTCAAACGAGTTTCAACGACAAATTCGCCATCTTCAGTGATGCACGAGCTACAATAGTCAAACTATAACTATTAACTATAACTGTAACTAGTGGTTACAGTTTGACTATTGTAGTTCGTGTATCACAGAAGATGGCGACTTGGTCGTTGAAACGCGTTTGAGTTAATAAACGTATTCGTTGTGAGATTTTGTATCCTAAGTTTATTCCATCAAACATATCAACAATTTATAATGGACACATATGATAAAAATGTGATGCATACAATTTAAGCCTTTTAAATCATGAATTTCTGAGGTAATATAATCTCTTTACGTTTTTTAAATCGTATAAATTTGTAATTTTACTTACAAAAAAAAAACAGTTTTGAGCGCAGCTAAAGAATTAGCAACTTTACTTTCTTACCACAGAAATGAATGGTTTTAACATTATTCTGTTTGATGTATCACAAGCTATTTATAGTGTCCATTACATATTTGTAGAAGTGGACAAGGGGTTTTGGGATATTGTAAATATTTATATTAAGGTTACTTCTGACTGGGAATAACTATCCCGGGATTATATTTTGTAAATCTCTTTTCTTTTTAAAAATAATAGGAGTGGTGGCTTTAAAAATAATCCCCTATTTAGTACTTTATTTATAGTTGACGAAGAGCTTAAAAGCTTTAAGACTACTTGGACTTTATATCAGTTGTAACACGTCACCACACGCCCATACGGAAAATTGCCGCACTCTCACCATTTCTTATTTGTTAATAGCTCGGACTGAGGGGCTGGCTTATATTCAAATAGATATTCCGTTTACCGTGTTTGACCCTGACACAGGAACTATTCTAGGAATGTCGAGGGATTGATCTATGAGGTGCTCAGTAGGACGAGTAGTTTGCTAACGGGCAAACCCGGTGTAGCTGGTTTAAATTAGTAAAGTAAGTGTGCTAACGGGCGTGCTGATGTGAATAAAAAAAATTGATATTCATTAAAAACTTCATTTGACTTTATTATGTGTTCAAAATATAAATCCACATGTAAAAAAAGGACTAACTCACTTATTTGTCATAATTGTATGCGTAAATTATTTTCTTAATTTATTAAAAAAATGTTTGCTTTTTTCGATCGATAAGATCTCATTTCTTTATTATTTATTTTTATTTTGTAATTTTATAGCTAGGATAATTTTTTGGTCGGGCGATAGATTAATTATTTATTACTATTTTTGTTTTATTTATTTATTGATCCTTTATTTTTTGTTTGATTATAAGAACAGTTTATGAATATCACATAAGTATATATTAATTGTATTAATCATTTAACTTTATTATGTATGTTCTAAATACAAAACAAAAAATTACTAATAATTTTTTTTTTTTTATAATTTGGACCATAATGTTTTTTTTTAAATCGTAAAGTAGGACTGCGGCAATTTCCTAAGGTGAGTGTTATCGCGTAGTATAAATATCTTAAATTTGTGTAATCAAAAATATGTAATTAAAAAAAAAATATATTTATTTTAATGTAACTAAGATGCTTCAATTATTCCTTAAAGATCTAAGCTTAGGTAAACAAAGATTTGTAAGTATTAATTAAATAATAAACAAACGGTTTACCACTCTCGAACGGTTTTTACCACTTGTGATAAAATTGCATTAAAAATACTTCATTCAAGAATATATATAAAAAAAAACTTTGCTGTTTTTACGTAAACCTATAAATCACGTTATTACATTTTAAGAAGTTAATTAAATACATAGTAGACTCTAAATTTACAGTTTGCCAACACAATATATTTCTAAGAACACTACACAAATAATAATAATAATAATAATGCTAGGCCCAATAATATATATTTTTTTTAGTAGCCTACATTAGAGTAGGCCTACTTATACAAAGTATTTTAGTTTTAGAGATTTGATAGTACCAGTATTGATATATTATATAATATAACATATTATTTACTGTTAAAACAAAAAAAGAGCACTGTGGCGACAAAATCACACTGATTTAAATAAAAACCCGAACCACAAAACAAGGAACAAAAACAATAACTAAACAACTACATTGTAAGTTATGTTTAATACGTTACCCTTATGTACATTTCGATGACATGGTCATCATCTTCAGAGGGTTTTAACTAACACTACTAAAGTATACATAGCCTACAATATTACAGAGCTATATATACACGCCGTCCCCCCACTCATACCCATACCGGTTAATTCAAGACCGACCTGGTGGGGGAATGGGAGGAGCCACATTAAATCTACTACTAGTATCTATTATCTTCTATATAATAAAAATGAATTGCTGTTTCTTTGAAATCGCATCAATTGAGAACGGCTGGACCAATTTGGCTATTTTTTGTTTTAAAATGTTCGTAATAGTCCGAACTAGGTTTTTATATAAAGAAAAATTTGAAAAGTTTCCCGAAAAAGTTTCAAATTTGGAAAAAAACTAAACAATTCTTAGAAACTAAAGACCATAGCGCACAAAAACAGCTGTTCGTATAAAACGCTTAGTAACCCTTGTTTGTTTACATTCATTACAATAACAACTTAAGCAAATTTATAATTAGTTTATTATTCTTAAAACCAATAGCTTTTTATATTAAATTGACAAATTAAAAGCAAACACAAACAAAAATCAACAAAACATGCTTAGGCCTACCATATTATAATTCAATTTAAACATCGGTTGTTACATATTATTTTTAATAAAACAACTAATATGGATCAAAAACTGAACATAATTTTAGGTTAGGCCTACAATGAACCAAAACACTTTTATTTGCAACCAATTTCTCTAATTTAGAATCGGGTTGTTATTCTTCAAAAAACTACAGCTTTTTTAGGTTAGATTGACAAACAACAGAAACAAAAATCAACGAAAAATGCTTACTGTATTATAATGCAATTCAAACATCGGTTGTTACATACCTATTTACTTACACACATATGCTGTTTAAAATATTGTTTATATAAATTATATTTTATGTATGAATTGTTTAATACTTTTAAAATCATATTTCCACTGTCAAAAATAATAATAATAAACAATTTGTTACCAGGCATAACCATAAACATACATGAGTTTAAACATAATTATATCAAAAACTAAACAAACAATATAAATGCAACTAAAAGCCATTAAAAGATCACACTTTTATCTTTATTTTGATATATAATTGTATATTTAAATACTAAACAGTATCTTATAAGAATTAGGCCTATAAATTTAAAGTTAGAAACTCTATGTTACTGAAAAATAAACAAACAATGTGTATGAAACTAAAAGCCACTAAAATATCACATTTTTATCTTTATTTTTATAAATCTATACATATAAAAGGCAAAGCCCTCACTCATTCACTCACACACTCACTCACTCACTCATCATCACTAATTCTCCCACTTCCCATGAAACTAGAGAGATGCAATTTGGCATGTCTATACTTTGTGATGGAAATAGGAAAACTAAAGAAATTTCATTTTGATATTCAAATTTTTAGGGGTAGATTGCTCATAGGCACTAGAGGCACACTAAGAACGGATTTTAAAATATTTGGCCTGTAAGGGTTTAAACAACCCCTCAAACAATAAATATTGTTTGTTATATATCTCAAAAACCGTACCACCTACGAACTTTAAATTTCGTACAAATACTGCTCATAGGCACTAGAGGCAAACTAAGAACGGGTTTTTAGAATATTTGGCCTGTAAGGGTTGAAACAACCCCTAAAACAATAAATATTGTTTGTTAAATATTTCAAAAACCTTACGTCCTAGGAATGTGAAATTTGGTACATGTATTTTCCACATTGGAAATGATTTTAAAATATTTGGCCAGCAAGGGTTGAAACAACCCCTAAACAATAAATATTGTTTGTTATATATTTCAAAAATCTTACCACCTAGGAATTTGAAATTTGGAACACATATTGTTCATATGTACTAGAGGCGCACTAAGAAAGCATTTTAAAATATTTTTCCTTTAACCCTACAACTGTCCATGTTAATATTTTGCAACGCCAAATCATTTCGGTGCGTGTGCTAGCATATTTTCAAAAATTCGCCAAATATAGTAATTGTATACCAATCCAAAAGAGTTCTGTATCTTTTTTGTAGAGAAAGGTTCAAAGAATTCCTATATGTAATTAAAAAAATTATTGATGTAAAATTGTAAAAGTTATTAGCTCAAGAAACAAAAAATGTTCAGTAACGAAAGGAAAATGTTCAACTTTAGGCCTACATAGCAAGTAGTAAACATTTTTTGTAATTTTTTCGTAAGCGTAAAAAAGTTTCATAATTTAGATCTAAATAGAACTGTATAGAAACATTTTTCAATTTCAAATTTCTTATTTTGAAAACACCAGTTTTTATGTTCCATCTACACGACTTCTAACAAAAGTTGGCCTAGTTTCAAACGTAATTTAAGATTATTTTCTTTACCCAAAAATGAAATATTATTATAACAAAGTGTAGAGAATAAATCAAAGAATTCAACCGTATACTTATAAATTATCTTTTCCTAAAAGTGTTTGACTTAGAATTATTTGAATAACAAAAGAGAGAAACAATTTAGAAATCGCCTCGCCCGTTCAAGCTATCACGATGCACGCGCAAACCCCTATGTCTATCCATGCTATAAAAATCCGTTAGAGCTCGATTTCAAATATTAGATGAGACCGTATTAGCAGTCACTTTCTCACGGTCCTACACAACAAACTGTTCAAATAAAGCGTATTTGGTTTACACTGAAAGTTAGCTAGAAGCATTAAGTTTACAAAGATACCAAAATATCTCTAAAAAACTATTGTTTTCACATAGATATCACGTGTAATAAATAACGCTGTTTATCGGTTGGAAAACTGACCAGTTGCAAGGGTCTACAAAACGGCCTACAATTGTTGAACTATTTGTCCGATTTTTGATTGGATGGCCAGTATTAGATAGGGGAAATTGTGAAGAATCCAACGATATCTAATTTTAATTTAGAAGAAGTAGTGGGCGGGGTTTAGAGAGAGAGGAAAGATGTGTTATTTCGTCGTGTTTTGTGACGAAAACTGGTGAATTGACGGGCGCCGAGTTTGTTGAAGAAAACTAATAAACTGCAACGATTATTACGTACCGGTACGTAAATATACGTTTCAGAAAAAAATTGTTAATACAAAAATTAAAGTTTAGATCATTACCTTTCCAACGGTTTTTGACTTTTTGCGATTGAATAATTTTTAGTGGGTGAAATATTCATTACAAGTATAGTTGTCAAAATTTAACGTTTTCACGTGCCACGCCCCCACGGACCACTCAAATTGAGTAGTCTGACAGTTGCAGGGTTAAGGGTTGAAACAACCCTTAAAACAATAAATATTTTTTGTTATATATCTCAAAAACCTTACCTCCTAAAACGTGGAATTGGGTATAAGTATTTGTCATAAGGGCAAGAAGCGTACTAAGAAAGGATTTTAAAATATTTTTTCTGTAAGGGTTAAAACAACCCCTAAAACAATAAATATTGTTTGTTATATATCTCAAAAACCTAGGAACGTGAAATTTGGTACACAAATTTTTCATAGGACCTAAAGGCAAACTAAGTAATGATTTTTAAATATTTGGTCTTTATGGGTTGAAACAAAGAATAACAAAATAAGTATTGTATGTTATAATTTCCTTAAAGCTAGAAAACAAAAATGTTTTACGTTTATTTCTTACGCAATAGATATAAAAAGTAAACCAGTTTTACAATTTGTAACGTTCTGCTAATAGGTGAAAATGTAGTAACAACCCCTAAAACTGTAAATATTAATTGAATACCGCCTAGGAACATGAAATTTGGTACACATATTGCTCAATAGGGGCTAGAGGCAAACTAAGAAAGGATTTTAAAATATTTGGCCTTTAAGGGTTTAAACAACCCATAAAACAATAAACATTGTTGTTTATACTTTCCTTAAAGCAAGAAAGCTGAAGTATTTTTTCTACATTTATTTCTTAGAAGATACATATAAAAAAATAAAGCAGTTTTACAATTTTATCACGTTCTGGTAAGAGGTGAACATTTAGTAACAACCCCTACAACTATAAATATTACTTTAATACCGTTAAGCAACGTGAAATATTTGGTTCACATATTGCTCATAGGCGCTCTAAGATAGGATTTTAAAATATTTGACCTTTAAGGGTTGAAACAACCCCTAAAACAATATATGTTGTTTGTTTACTTTCCTTAAAGCTGAGTGCTGCTTAGGGTTGAAAATGTAATAACAAACCCTAAAAACAATCAATACTAATTTGTGTTCTTTCCTTAAAGCTAGAGAGCTGTAATTTCGAACTTATTAACTTTAAGAAAATATTTAGGACGTAACCTAATCAAAACTAACCCGATCTATGCATTCGCAATTAAAGATGCTGCAAATATTAAGCTAAGACTGTGGTTTACTAGTCTGTAGATTTAGCGGTTGAAAAAAAGACGCTCTTCACTCTGAATTTCTTTATTTATTTAATTTATTTAGCACACATACCATGACGAAGACAATTGACGGGCAACCAGTGAACAATAAATACTAAAGTAATTGAATATAAATGTTATAATTCACTTTAATAATAATAGATGAAAGAAAATGAGAGAATACTATGACAATTAGTTATAAATCATGGTGATGCAACAAACAAATTCCCTGTGCCCTGTAGCGAAGCACGGGTATTCAGCTAGTTAAGAATAAAAACCAATTTAACAATAAATTATAAAACTATTAAATATTATAAAATGATTAAATTATTTTGTTTTATAAAACTTTATATTTGCATTGTTATATTACAATTATTTTTATTTCATAAATATTTAAAGTGCAACTATAATTAAATTCTATACTTTTCATATCATTACGAATTTCATTACTTATATTCTATCTTACCAATTATGTTTACTATTAGTAAAGGCAAATTAGACCTAAACTGGAGAATCCAAAAAAACCAGGGGTCTGATTGTTTTAAGTTGTTCATTACCCTTTGCTCTAAATGTGGTTAAAAGTCTCCACCGAAATACCACCGGTTTTTGGGTTGGGAGAGGCTTTTAGGTGTAAAAACTGTATGTTTTCGTGGTTTCTTTGCAAATATCTCGTAAACCCTTTACATTAGACTTGGTTTGTTCAATAACTTTTTAGGGTAATTAAATTTTTCACAAATATGGTTCTGTACGTTTTTGGTATTATGGGTTTACGTTTATGTATGCTCTTTAATAAAAATTTTCAAATAAGCATCCCTAGTTAGCCTATGCTAGTTTGTTCGCTTACGTGGCATACAGTTTTTAAAGGTAAAAGTGTAGGCCTCTACTCTTTATATTTAAATGGTTATTACCATATGGTGAAAGCGCAGAAAACATTAATGTCCTATTTCAATCAACATAAAAGTGAGAGATCCAACCAGACCTCGGAGACCATAGAGTGACCTCGGAACCCTACCACAAGACTGAATACTGACACCTAACCAATCTACCTATCTGTGGATGCGACAAATGACCAGCCTAATGTAAGTAAAAACAAATGTTCATATATGTGTGATGACAACGATATTGCACTTTGAACCAGACAGTAATATAGATCAAACAAACTAGCGCTCTATATGGAGTAGGGAAATGTGGGTTCGAAAGAAAGATTCGTTTCCTTGGCTAGATAGCCAAAATGGTAAATTAGGGTGTACGATGTGCATGGAAGTTTCCCTTCACGGTGTTTTTAAAAAGGAGTGCACAACGATTTTAAAAGAATGGTGTTATTTTGCTGTTACTTAACAGCTTACTTCTTTGAAAAAAAGGTTTACTAAACAATCGCAAGTCACGAAGTAGGAGAGACCATAACTGCAAAGGCGAAATGAGAATCAACTCATCTCACCTGAAATCGACTACGAACATCTTTAGGTAAAATGATAAGCCATTTCGTATTATTTTAGCTAAAGCTAAATATATGTTGGATTGCATTCCAGATTTAGTACCACATATATTAAAGTCACGTTTCAGAAGCAATAATAAAAAAAGAATAATTCGGCTGACTTTAGACATTTCTGGAAAAATTGTAATCATAATTGACGAATCTACAAGAATGGAAGCTAAATCTACAGTACTTTGATTGTTTATATGAAGTGTGAGACTAGTAAAGAGCTTTGACCCCTTATTTTTAGTCATGTTTGAAATTCCAAACAGCTGACTGCATAAATCCGCAAAATGTTTTAATGTCCTTGGTAAGGCCCATTTTTTCATTTCAAGTGTGTTTTAGTCCTTTGAATTAAAACAAAAGTCTTTAGGAAGCTCACTCAGATGCCACTCAAAGTCTATTTCTGAAAGCTTGAGAGTGATTCCACACTGGACGATCTACGACTAGACCATGTCCCACTCTTTGGCCCACTTCCTCCTCTAAAACCTCTCCTGCCTTACAGGGAGTGACAACCTTACTCCACCGGTCCTGTACACCTGCTTATCTAATCCCATATAAACAAGGAGTTTTGCCAGTTTACCTCAAGACCAATAGAACAGCAAAATTTTTTTAAAATTTTTTCTCTCAAAAAGTATAAATATCTGGAATGAAATCTGCGCTTCCAGACTGAATTTGATCCAGGGTTGGGCACTGAAAACATACATAAATAAACACTAAGCACCCCCAGTAAGGCCTCAACAACCACTCAACCACATGTCTGCTGAACTGTATTATCACAACAACCCTATAATGTTAATTACGCGGTAAATTGACGGGAAATTGTTTATTCAAACATGTTTTAAACCATACCAACAGAAATACCTTACTTTACTCCCTCCATATCTCCAAAACTATTAATGCGCCAAAAAACGTATAAAACTAATTTTGTAGAGAATTCAACTTACTGTAAAAAGTTCTTGAACAAACTAAGCTCTAAAGTGAAGGGTTTACGAGATATTTGCAAACAACCTTGACACACACAGTTTTTACACCTAAAGGCTCCTCCCACCCCAAAACCCGACGGTATTTCGGTGGAGACTTTTTACTACATTTAGAGCAAAGGGCCCACCAAACACTCAACCACATGTCTGCTGAATTATATTATCAAAACATACCATTATAATGGTAATTATATACGGTAAATCGTTGAGAAATTGTTAATTTAAAAACGTTTTCAACCATATCTACAAAAATACCTTAATTTACCCCCTCCATATTTCCAAAACTATTGATCGTAGCAAAAAAAGTACATAACCATTTTTTGTGAAGACTTTAACGCACTTTAAAAAGTTATAGATCAAACTAAGCTCTAAAGTGAAAAAATCCTAGAAAAGACACAGTTTTTACAACTTCCACCCACTCCCATCCCCAAACCCGACGATATTTCGGTAGAGACTTTTTACCACATTTAGAGCAAAGGGTAGTAAACAACTTCCAACAGACCTTTGTTTTTTTTTTTTTGTATTCTCTAATTTGACTGTACTATATGCATAAGTCGATACATTTTGCACATCCCTTCAAAACATTATAATTTACAGTGTGATTACTAATTGGTTTTTGAAAATTCAAGATGCTGTCTCCTGCTTTAATAAGAGAAATATAAGATTCAGAATTAACTTTTTAAACATTTGTACCTTATTTATTACTCTTATAATTTATAATCTTTTATATATTTGCGTGTTTTATTTCTTTTGACCTTATTAAATTATTTGATATTTAATTTGGTTTATTTTAAAATGTGTAAGTTACATGTTTAATAAAAACATAATAACCACATAGGTGAAGGAAAAATGATAATTTAAAAATAACTATTTAAAAGTTACAGCATTTTTAAATACTAGCTGACCCGTGCGAATATTTCGCAAGTTCAGAGTAGACCTACATTTACCTGATTTAACACGTTGATTTAATTCAGTTAAGTTTATTTATTTACATTGGTTTATAAATATCAGTTTCCCTATACAATCTTACAGTGTAAACAATCTAACTAACAGCTGTCATGCTAGTTAAACAGATGGTTAATAGATGGCGCCTTTCATTAGGAACTTACAAAGTATAATATAAACGGTTTTTAATCAATTTTTGTTATTAATACATGTATTTTAAGCTGTATGTATATTTTTCCAATGTAGCGGTTAAGGAAAGCTTTAAAATTCATGTAATTTGATGATGTATTAAGGAAGTTATGGCGTACCGACAAAAAAATGGCCTTGAGAAATAATATATGCGATATTATATATTTATTAGACTTTTTCAGGAATAAAATAATATTTTTCTTAAAAATTTAATGGACAGCTATTACAATTTGGTATATTTAAATGGTAAAGTTGAAGCTAGAATTGAAAAAAATATATAGTAAAACTAACAACTTAAGTCATTTGAAATAAACGATTATCACTGAAACGCTCTTGGCAACTATACACATTTCTACACTACTGTCCTGAAATTAGGTATTGTACTGAACTTGAGTGATGGTTGTGGCAAAGGCAAATATTAGACTTATATAATAGCATAAAGAGATTAATGCTAAGTATAAGTTACCTTTAAATAAGCATTTTTTCAAGATTCTAAATTGATTGATTAAATGTCTAAACAAATACTAAGATTTGATATTGTATATTTTTCCGTATTTTACAGCGTTCACAATGATGAGATTTCAATTTGTACTTAGACATAGTATTTATGCATAAATAATTTAATCATTTTCATTTGTTATATTGTTTCTAACCTTTCATAAATACAATTACTTTAAATAATGCATACACTAATGTTATTAATCTTACATTCAATCTTTTCTTGTACCATAAGTACGCTACTATTTTGAAAAAAAACCTAATGCTTATAAACAACAAACAACAAAAGAAATAGTTTTTTTAAATACTATGTAGCTACAAGCAACATACTAACATACTATGTTTTATTATACAAGCAACTACCCATGGGCACATTTGGTTAATTCAATCGTTAAGCACAAATTAATTAACTAATTCCTGACTTGAATAGGTGATCAATAGTGGATGTCAAAGCAACTTCACCTCCTCTTAAGGAGCACACCCTTCAGTACTACACAATAGAAGGTTATTAATGAATTCCAGAGTTTCATTATGCTCGGAATGAAGCTCATTCTACATTTTCATTTTGTTAAAATGTTATAATTGTAATAAACAAGATCCATTTGTACATATTTTATTTTTTTATTTTTTACTCACCCAAGTTATAAACTATATAAGATCTTGCACTTTTAATATGAGCTCGCATTAAAAATATAAATGAAACTATCGCTGAATGTTCATTTCCAAACTAATAAGATATTATAGTATACAACAATAAAATGTATTAGAATCATTTCTTAAAAATATATCTGATCACAAATAGCTTGCATTTTATTATCTTAATATTAATATTATAGATTTCGTGTTTATATAATAAAACTGTTCCACTGTATAACTGGACTTTTGTTAGATTTAACATGCGTAATATAACCAAAATTAAGATTGATTTACTTCTACACTAAAATGTATCTGTGTTAACAAAATGTATTGTTGTGAACACTGTTGATTGAAACAACAACTTTATTAATTTAACTAACCTATGAAGGGATTTTTTAAATAAACTCACCTCACTGACTTAATTTTATTAAAAACAACGACCTATTTGAAATGACTATGGGGGAAGCTTATATTAGGTAAATTGACAGTCAATAACTACTTTCGAACCTACGCAACCTGCTTTGAAGGTTCTAAATATAGCAGACTATACTACTTCCTTTAGCATCATGAACATATTACGAACAAAATTAATTGTAAATTTTTACTCTATTATGATTTTTATTATTGATATGATTCCCATATCAGACAAAAATATGCTAGACGAAATATGCACCATAATTGTAAATTTAAAGTTAAAAGTACAAGTTTAAATTTAAAACTAGTATTTATATACAAAGCCTACCGTTACATTGGGAGCGAAAAGTAGGAAATCATTTCCTGAAAGAAAATGTTCATACGTATGTTTCAGATTTACGAGTGACACATTAATTTTGTAAGATTAAGGGTCTGCTCCAGTAAACGAGAAAGCAACCGGAAACGAAACCGCTTCTCACTATATCCCTATCTAAACAGTGCAATTTCTTGCAGCTGTACGCTTTGACATTTCTCATTTTATCTTTTGTAATTGAGTGTTGAAAACAAAAACTGAATATTCTTTATAAAATTTCGGATCCGGCTTGAAAATTATTTTTCATTATTAATTTTGTTTTGTGTTAGGAAAAAAATTCAAACTTTGTACTTACAAAATGTCAATTACATAACAAATCAAAAGCATTTAAAAAAAAAATTAAATTGCAAGACGGATGCGTATTGTGACTGTGCTTAAAATGAGAACTTGCAAACAATTTTATGATAAAAAAGTAAACGAAATAAATGGTTTGAAATTCAACATGCTCTTATTTGATAAAAATCAAAGATGGCCGCCACTACAGCAGACTCTTAAGTAACAAAATCGTCATCTTTGTTTATTTTGTGAAAGTTTGTGCATATTGTTTTAGTTAACGAGCTTTGCTGTAGCCCATACCAGTTTGTCACTGAACCAAACTTTATTTTGTTTGTAGTTAGTTCATATGCAAATATCAAGAAAGCAATAATTATTACACAGTTCGAAAAGTTATTTATTAATAGATTTAAATTAAAAGACATACTAAAACTGCAGTATTAAACATTATTAACTTTTATTTTTTTAAGATATCTCATTTTAATAATATTAATTAGATAGTGTTAAAAGAACGGGAATAGGTCATTCGAAAATATGGATTTGTGTGGTATTAAATAGTTATAAAGATTAAGGTTTAGATGACAACATTTTACTAGTAATAAAATATATTAAATATTAATTTCGTTCAGTACGATTTCAAATATTACAAGGCTTTGGTTTAGATATAATACACTAATATCTTTTGATGGGTCGTTTTTAAAACAACTGAGAAGTTAATTTCTGTCGTATTTGTAAAACAGAAAGAGTTACATTTCACGTTAGTTGTTAACCTTAGTGTAATTAAAGTTTCGGTCAGTTTAAGTTAGCAGGTAATTATATATACATATATATATATATATATTGGAGTTTAAATACATAGAAACTGTAATTTAATTTACTTGCTAATCTGAATCATTGAATACAATTTAACGTCTTCTACACTATTTTTTAAGTTGTACAATACTACTTACGTACATTTTTAAAATATACATTGTAAATATTAAATCTATGCAGAAGGTTTTACCTCTGGGTGTAATATATAAAAAATATAACGTAAAAAATAAAAGTTTTTGACATTTCGTTTCTACGTAAAACAGGTAAACTTGTAAAATAAATAATATGTCGAAGTTAACTTGCAGTCTGATAATTACATTAGACTTTAATGTATGCCATTTTGATAGAGAAAATCACATTTTAACGCTGTAGATAATTAGGTTAACAATTTCAACCGATATTGTGAATCATAAATTATGATCTGGGAAAGTGGATTTTCAAATGCTATGACTAAAACTCAAAACAAAAAAATAATCAAAACTAACTGGAACTACTTTAAACTACACTCTACAATTGTTTGCATTTATAAACTGAATAACCCTTGAATAGGCTAAGTTATGTGCATAAGTTAACCAACGTACATGGTTTTTGGAGCATCTGAATATAAATTTCAAAAGTTCAATAGTTGTTGCCTATTTATTAAAGAATATGGGATTTATCTCAATAAAAGATGATTACAGAAACAATGGATCTCTAAAGTCAATGTTTAGCGTGTGACATATATCATGAACTTTTTCTACCATTGGAAAACCTTAATCATTCGAGCAAGGCTGCAAAATGTCCACTTACAGTGCCGCACTATTTGAAAACACTTAAAAAAGAGTAGAGTTTTACATATTTACCGATGTATTTCTATAATGAACAGACTTCGACACAGTATTTGAGGGGTTTTCTTTTCATTATTCAATAAAACTACAGTGCTACGAATTAAATGTTTGTATTATTTAACATCATTTCCTCTCAGTAGATCAAAAATTACTTTAATTTTGTATTAACAGGATTTACAATGCAGGGTATACAATAAATAAAAATGACGTACAAATGTCATACAATTCAGATACAAATATGAACTTGTGTTAGGCTGGATTTTAGGCAAGTCAGTTAATCTTTAAACTGTTATATGGTTTATCATTAGTTAATCTAAAATAAATTCACATTATGTTTATAATATTAGTTAGTAATTGTAGAGAAATGTATAACGTCTTATTAAATCGAAGAAAAAATAATGTGTTAGAATGGAAATAAATAAAGTAAACAAAATCGCTATTAACATATTATAACAAGGGGATATACATTAAATACAGTTGGTTGTTGTATACTACAACGAACAATATTAAAGTAAATTATTTCTTAGATTACAATAACGATGAATCGGGCTAGATTATGACGCTAGCAAATAGCAGTGGACTTGATTAAAAATCACAAATGGGAAAATAATAATGTAATTACTTTTGAGAGCCACGATGGCCGTGGTTGTTAAGGCGTCAAAGCTTTATCAATCGCCATGGCAACCATCAATGGAAAAGTTCTGGGTTCAATTCCCATTGATCCCGAATAATTTTCTAAATGGTTTCTTAACAGAAAGCGTTGGCTGTGGTTCGGATTCCACGTAAAACTGTAGGTCCCGTCTTCATTAGCCTTAAGTGCAAAACAGCAGGACGTTAAACCATAAAAAAAAATTTAATTACTTTTGTCAAACAATATGAAATGGATATTGGCTACATTCTATCATATAGTATTATGTCTCCAAGGCGTTTTTTTTTTCTTCTTTTTTTTCCGGAAACTCTTTATCTTTCCTACAACACATCTCAATCAAGTTATTGTACTTAAGACATCGCCATTGCAGAGGAAATTGATTTCTTAATCAATATTAAGAAATAAATTTCTTAATTGATATATGTTTTATATATTTGCAATTATATATATATATATAAGTTCTTAGAGCAAGCCAAAAGTATGAATGTAGCCTAATCACGCTTATGTTACCTACAATTTACTAATTAAAGATGTTAATTCAATTAACTTGATTACGTTATGTTTCAACTTGAACTTTTATTTTAGTTTATTTGCGATTAGTTACAGATTTTATTCATTGAAATTAAAATGTATTATTTACGAAAAGTGTTATAATTCTAACACAAATTTAAAATGTGTTAAAAGTGTACCTTTAGAATATTAAAATGTTGAAGTTAATGAGTAAATTGTTTACTATATAAATAAAAACAGAACACAGTTTCTCATAAAAACGTTTAAAATGAATTATTAAACGTTTTTATGAGAAACTGTGTTCTGTTTTTATTTATATAGTGTTATTTCTCATAAGTCCAGTTCAAGTTTAAATTTTAGTAAATTGTTTACTTTAAAGATTATTTATAGTAAATCACATAATATTAAGTGGATATAAAATTTAATGAAAAATACAATAAGTTTATTAAATCTTGTTACCTAGTTGTGAAAAGCGCGTTGCGTTGAATGCACTGAAATTTGATTAATAAAATGTAAAATTGCTTAATTTGTACCTTTGGCAACCTTCTAGTATAAAACAATACGTAAAAAAATTGCAATACTAACCTTCAATGTCATTAATATTACCAACATTTTACCTTGAACTACCGAACTAAAAATATGCTTTATGGAGACCTTATTTTTAAAATAATATTATATACAGGGGGTTTAGTATTTTATTTATGATTGCTCTATGTATAATATATGTGAGCTAGCAAAATAATTAACTGCTTTATTGTAATTCACTGCACTATGTAAATAAAAATACTGGCGTTTCAGCCATATAAATTATTAAATTAAGCTTAATTACTTACTTTATTTCCGTCATGTGACGTTCGTCTCTCTTTTATAACGCGTTTCGGAGATTTACTCCATCATCAGACAATTATCCCCCTTGCGAGGTCGTCAAACATTACACAAAAACACACAAACACAAATATTGAGTATTTATTAAAAACTTTCTACGCGTGGGATGCATCCCGTATGGTGGCCCAAGGACAACAACAGCTGTCGTTACGAGTTTAAGTAACCATGCGGTGACGTTTGTTAGTACGCCCGGTAACTTGTATGCTGATTGCCGTGTAGTACAAAGTGTTCGAAGAGAAATGCAGATGGTCGTTCAAGATTTGGTTGTCATTGTTTTTAAAAGCTTTGTATATCTCATACTCCTCGATAGCATCCATAATTTTGTCTTTTTTGCATGTATCCAATGGTATCAAATTAGTTTCAAAATTAGTATAGCCATGGGATTAACAAACGTTACCGCATGACTACTTAAACTCGTAACGACAGTTGTCCTTGGACCACCATACGGGATGCATCCCACCGTAGAAAGTTATTAATATATTCTCAATGTTTGTGTTTGTGTGTAATGTTTGACGACCTCGCAAGGAGGATAAGTGTTTGATGATGGAGTAAATCTCCGAAACGCGTCATAAAAGAGAGAAGAAAGTCACGTGACGGAAACAAAGTAAGCAATTATAAGCTCAATTATATTACGTTGACTTGGATACCAAAGAAAAATTAATCTTAAATTATTAGTGAATTAGAAGTAAGAATTTACCTTAAAAAACATAAAAATCATTTAAAGAAACACACACAAATACACAAAATCTACAAATTTAGTATTTAACTCTTTATAATATAAGTAAAATATAAAACTTTATTAAAAATGCTAATTTGTGAACCGATTGGTATACCATTATATTTTAAAATCGAAGAAGTTTTTAACAGTAACATAATACAAACACATTATAATAGATAAAACAACCACTACAATATACTGATTATTATAGCCTTTTATTGTGTTTCAATTTAATTAATAAATAAATTATTATTTCAAAATAATTTTCTGTTAATTAATTTTATCTATATATTTGTATACTATTTAAGTTACCTAATAAAATTAACAAGGTTTAAAATCATCAACTACTTAATTTAATTCCAATAGTAAAATTTGTTTACATACTTTATTGTTATTAGTAATTTATGATTGCTTGCCTTTATTTTACCTTGCTGTTTGAAAAGAGAAGTGAATTGCATAATAATTCATGTTAACTGAAATATTAAATTTGCAGTATTTTTAAATAATGTATTGCCACCACGTTTGTTGCATACACTCGGATAAACGGGTGTTATTTGAAGAGGTCGCTTAACTATTACCGGTATTGGGAGTAATTAGCCCATATTATAAATTAAAACAGTTGTTAATATCGTACTGCTGTCATGGACTTTGCTGGCAGATAACCATTCGAAGTAACAACTAGTATTAATAATCTACGATGAAATAATTGACAGTGATAAAGCTTTTTCTCGAAATTACATATACATTTTTTTAATACATTGTGAATATGAAACAATATATTTTTGTATAAAATAAAACCTGAACACAAAATCTCACAATAAATACGTTTACTAACCTCAAACCAGTTTCAACGACAATCTCGACATCCTCAGTGATGCACGGGCTACAGTAACCAAACTATAACTAAACTAACAGTGTGACAACGCACCTCATACATTCCTAACTCGAAGGTGCGTGCCCTACAGGGGGCGTGTCATAAACCTATGCTAAGGCGTTAGCCACCACCTATCGTTAATCAAATAGCTTATCAATAACAGTATAACTTAAATAAAATTACCAAAATAATATTAATATTTAACAAAACATTGCATTATTACATTAGTCTAATAAAGAATTCTGTAAAGGATCTAATTCATTATTCACAATTATGTTACGGTATTTGTTAATGTAAAAAGTTTCCCAAGCGTCCAATGTAATCGGTTTAGTTACATTTTTCAACAGTTTAGAATTTTCTATTTTAAAAAAGCTCGCCCCTTCGAGTTAGGTACATTATACACGGTGCGTTGTCATACTGTTTAGTTTAGTTATAGTTTGGTTACTGTAGCCCATGCATCACTGAGGATGGCGACATTGTCGTTGAAACGCGTTTGAGGTTAATAAACTTATTTATTGTGAGATTTTGTGTTCAGGTTTTATTTTATCTATTTACTTTCTTAAAAGTCAAGCTCATTAGTTGTTTATTTTTTTATACATTTTTGATAGAGTTGTTCTAGCATTTATTGTCAGTGTTTAGTTCATCTTTAGTTTACACTATATGGTTCAGGTTTTGCAGGTAAGCAAATTAATTCATATTGTAGTGTTTCGATAAAACTACAAAGTTTAAATCAGTACTTTGGTAATTACAATAGTTATTTTTTATATTGGTGGTAGAACTGTAGTCATTGTTAAATACGATAAATAATATAAATAAAATGATGAGTGTAGAAAAGGTATTAGAACTGTAAGTTATTAGAATAGGAGAACTGCAGATGACAGGAGAATGAAAACATATTGCTTATAATCCACAAAAGGCAAGAAAGGAAAGACCTTTGGAAAATTAAAAAAAGCCGAAGGAGAGAAAATGGAACATTTAAGAATATCAATAGTATATATTGAAGAAGATACATTGCAGAGAAAAAAAACTGTGCATCCTCAACATAAGTAGAAAGTTATATCTGGCAATTCAATGGATGGCAAATTATTTTAAACCAAGTCCATTCAAATTAAGAAACGGGAAATTCGGTGGAGAGGAAGAGAAATAAAAAAGCATAGTCAGCGGATCAATTTAATTTATACGAATTCACTCATATTTGGTGGACGACACTTAATTAAGAACACTATATCACTATTGTAATTTTTCCAGAATATTTATATTAAAATATGTCATCCAACCATTTAAATATTTTCAATATTTTTATAAAACCAATTGATGAAGTTTAAATAGAGCTGTTAATACAATGCAACAGAACGCAAAACTATAAAAAAAGCTACAAGTAGAATATACCAAAGTACTTAACAAGATAACCGGATATAATACATATAAAAATATTATATATTGTTTTTCGGTTATATGCTATGTGAATTGTGTTAAATATTTTAATCTGTCTTATTATACATAGCGAAGAGAAATTAGTAAACAAATATGAAAAGTGGTGTAATCTCTAAGTAGATTGTTTTCTCTTATAGAACTGTTGAGTTATACATACTTTAGTTCTGTTAACAATACGCCCAACAAAATCTTAAACTTTAATCGTATATTGATAGCATGAAAATACATTATGTTTTCACATTGGTATAAAGATCTGATAACTTTTACCCTATTTATTGCAGTTTTAGTAAGAATATACAAAAATAAATATTTAAATAAAGACATTTTTATTTGTTAGGTTCGTATTTATTTTTGATGGAACTCTACCCCAATAGTTATGTAGTCTAACCATTCCCAAGTATTTAACTTGTTTTAGTATTCCACAACCAATACAACCTGAGATATTTAAAAGATAGAATATTTATGAAATAGAAATTCATACAAAATTCACTCTTATGACATTTTCTTGTGCAGCTGCAGACCAATTTTGTTGAGATTTTCTGTTTTAACTCATTACACGTAAAAACAACACCACTTCACGACTACATCAATTGATATTTCAAATTTTTCCCCACTTAGATGCTAAGAATGAAACCTTCAATTAGTAGTAAGTAGCTAATATGAATCACAAATCATGTGTAGTATTATTCTATTTGACCCATTCTTTTTTTAATTTATATAAATAATTTGTCTAAAATCAATATAGACGGGAAATTTTACCTATTTGCGGACGATACGGCTATTTTATTCGAAGGTAATAGTTGGGAAGAAGTACACGGGAAGGTTTTAAGGGATTTGTCGGTAGTGAAAAAGTGGTTTGATCAAAATTGTTTAACACTTAACATATCTAAAACAGAGTTCCTTCCTATAGCCCTTAGGTCCAATAGTGATTGTCCCTACGAAAGCATTAAGTTGCATTCGTGTGGGAATTACTTAAGTGAGTACTGTGCCTGTAGAGACATTGATAGAGTTGACACTTACAAATACTTACAAATGTCCTGTTTGATAAACGTTTTAATTGGTCTGCTTATGTTGACTATTTGAGTCGAAAAATTAGAAAGTTAATTTATGTTTTTAAAAATTTAAATGAAATATTATATTTTTGTGAAATAAGACAGTTGTACTTTGCATATTGTCAATCTTTGCTTTTGGGGGGGATAATAGTTTGGGGATGTGTCTGTAAATCCATTCTGGCCCCTTTAGATGTTGTTCAGAGATCAGTTATGAAAATGGCGCTGCGTAAACCAAAACGACACCCATCTGAAGAGCTGTTTAACCTTTTTAACGTATTTAATATCAGACAACTTTTTATAAAAACTCTCTTAACTTTTTTGCATAAGAATTCAAATTCCATTTTGTCCATTCTGAACCATTCACATTTTACACGGCATTCTCAAACAGTGGGTATAAGGACAGATAGGCTTTATAAATCTGTATCCACCACAAATTCGTACTATGTATCACAGATCCTTTTTCGTAACATTCCAAGAAACTTGAGATTATTTAGTAATTATGAAATTGAGGTTTATAAAAGGCAAATTACTTTATGGTTGCGGGAAGTAGGTAGAGACTATTGTGAGTCCGCAATTTCATCGGAGTACGCATAGTGTTTTGTTTACATGGATATTTTGTGGTGTCACTGAAGTGACGTTGTTGTTCTGATGCTGATCGTATTTATTATTTTTTACACTAAACAAATTTTGTTTTTTTTTTCTTCTCTCTTTTGTTATCATAAATTACATTTTATGTTGTGCACGACTCGTGTCCACGCACAGGCCTCGTGCCTATGTGGGCACTATTCCATAGTATTATATTTGTTGTAACTTTGTATTTGTGAAATTTGTTATATGGAAATAAATAAATAAATAAAAATAAAAAAATAAAATAAATTTTTTTTTCTACTGTTAGAAGTTTAATAATATTTTATTACATCGCTCCCAATAGAGAATATTTTAGTTACTTAGAAAATGATGCACATATACAAATTTATTAAGGTTTCACTTGAAACTTTTACGTACAACAGCCAATTAGTCAATTTTAATTCATCTAACCAAACCTTTCTATTGATCGGTCATCAGTAAACTGGCTAGAGAGTAAACGAACAATTTTTTCGCAGAGTTATTTGTACTTACACACCGTCTCTAAAGCTATTTATTATACACAGTATTAATGAAATTTCTTTAAGTTTAAAAAATAAACCCATTCACCCCCCTGGGCGAAATGTTTAACCACCTAAAAAAGCGAAAGAAATGTTATAATAGGACCATGTCTCACATTGATATCACTGGCCGTTTAAATTATAACCAGGTGTGCTTGGACATAAAACGCACCCTGTATATATAATCCAAATACCACTCACTCATCACAAAATCTCAAAAACCACCGAACTGATTGGAATGAATTTTGGTATGTAGCTTCCTCTACTGTGCGTCCGGACTTTAGTTGGCAGTACGGGAAAGGCTATGCTAATGCATTTCATATGAATTTTCCGTACTACTACCCGCACTGCTGACATCGGCCGCTCTATGAATTCACTGGGATGTGTAGATGATGACGAAATTTGTAAATGTTATCAAATTAAAGCTAATAAAACTGTCTTTCCTCATGTGACACAAAGAAATGTCTATACATTTTTTATATATTTTGTATATTCTTTTGTACCTGAAACGCAAAAGAGAAGGACATAATAAAATGTAGTAATTGAGGATTTGTTAACATTTTCGGACAGGCAACTTTTTCAAGCGGGAAAGTTGTACAAAAATAGATAAATTTAATTTTTGTAATTTGACTTTTTTACTTGGACTGCTTAGTTTGGCAGTAAGAACCACAGAAGTCAAGAGTTACCATTGTGTATTTTTAATTGGCGCGGTGCCATCGCAGTGTTTCTGTTTGTCTTTATAGAAATTTGAACGCTACGTTTAACAGTTTTATCTTTTTTACACTAATGTACCAATATATGTAAGGTGGTTACACAAAGAATATAGTAAATAATTTTGCTCTTGTCGTTAGGGTAAATGATAATTCAACACCCAAATATTAATACCTAATGTTTCATTATAGAATGTAAATACAAATATTTAGTTGAATAAAGCAGATTGTTCTTTGATTTTTGAAAACAATACACAAACTAACACTGAACAATGAAATGGTACAGAAGAGGAATCTATTCCTTATCTGTTTACAGGAGAGCATTGGGTTACTTCTGTTGTCAAAACACTTAACTGCACCAAAACTGTTCCTTTGTAACAAAAAAAATATGATTTGTAGTCTTGGGATTCTTTGTTTGTTTATGGTAACTCCAAAACAGTCTTATAACATACTGTAGACTACATTCCTTTTTTTATATTTTACGCAGCCATAATTGTATTTTATCTACATTTATTACTTCTTAAAACATGTTTATATTACTGTCCACAATACTGAATATAAGTTGAAGACTAGGTGGTAACTATAACTTGTTAACATCCTTTTTAATGCATCTGTGTCTGTGAGTAACGATAACGCCTTTGTCGACATGCAGACGAGTCGCGGTGACAGCCACAGTCGCATGTTGTCAGATCGGGTAGTAGCCCCGCAACGGCCCATGTGTCCTGTACTGCCAGCTAAAGCCCAGACGCACAGAGGTGCTTGCTAAGAAAGATTTTCAAAAACATTCGAAATTTTAGGGGAGGTTTTTGGATCAAAGTTACTAAAAACCCCCATAAATGTACATAGTATAATATATTATTTTATATTATTTAGATAATATACATTTAACTTTGATGTGTCTATATAATACATGCAAAGCTGGATAGGGCCAGCTAGTATATTATATATTGAATAATAATATTATTTCTTTAGTTTGTTGATCCTTAATATTAATGAATGACACTCAGAGAAGGACATATAAATAACTGCAGTATGCATTGAAACTCCAACAGAATAATGACCGAGCTGTCATACATCCCAGCTTGAATAATTCTAATGTATCCAAAATGACTTCATATATGTTTTAATAGAATGCACATTATATATATATATCCTAAAATATAGTCAAATATAATTAAACTAAGGTAACTAAGAGGGTGATATAAGTTATTTGTAATGTGCTATTAATATTAGCAGTTTGCCCTGACTGAATAAATAACAAAATAATCAATGTAGATAAAAAATACGAAAATTTAAAGTTTCATAGGGTTATTAGGAATCATAGATTTTTACTAATGAATTATTTTGTTTAATTTTTGAATAGGACGCATAGGCCTATTTTAACCAAGAACCTGGGGAAAATATATTGGGACAAAACGCTCAAAGCATCCTCAAAGTTGTAGTGGGGAGGGGACTATATCTAATAGAACAATAATGTCATTAGTGTCCAATTCAAAGTATGCAAGGTCGCTGAGATTAATAATGACATTCAACATATATTTTGTTTGACCAGGAAAACTAAAATTAATTAAAGGAAATTTATTGAAGCTTATTTATAGTGTGTCCCACAAGGAAAGGTGAGGTGATTCAACTTCTAAAAATAAGAAAACAAGTCCAATAAACATAGGTCCGGAATTGCTTGGTATTTAAATTATTTACTATTTTAGTTCTGTCATAAGGTAATCTAGAATGGAAAAATTAATAATTACTTTGGAAAAGATATTGATCTTAAATTTTGTAAACATATTAATTTCTTAATTAACCTTTTACCCTTGTAAAAAAATCTAGAACGTGTTTTGTATACTTTAAAAATTGCAGCCATTAAAAATAATTATGTCAAATGTTTCTAAACCGGCTAACTTTACAAAACAAATTTTTAAACTAAAATAGTAAATCTTTAAGTAATAAACTAAATGTTTTTCCCATCCGTAGCTCAAAACATAACCCAATTATTGGTGTGAAACTCAAAAAAACTTTTTTCCTTGTATTGTCTGTAACAATACAGAAACAACAGTAGGCTACAGACATTTTTTATTTTTTTATCACAGAAATTCATGTTTTTTAATTTTCATCAATTTGATCTTTCACAAGCCAAATGTATCATGTCCAAGAAAAATGTTTTAGTGGGGGGTAGGGGTTATGACAGGGCGGCGTTTTTAGGATTTTGTAATGAGTTTTTTAATGTCCCTAGATAAGATTTTGCATATCTCTTTCCATCTATTAAATAATGTAAAGTTATACAAATAAAATTTTGAGGGTAGCGAACGAGTGTGTTCGCTGATTTTTATTTTCTCTCCCATGAAAATCATGGCTTTTAAAGGGCTTTTTAAGGGGATTTTAAGTGGACAATATGTAAAATTATAGGAGTTGAAATTTAAAAAAGTTGATTTGCTTCCTTTATCCCCCCGTTTCAAATGTGACCAATATTTTTAACCCCTTATTAAATACCAGAAAAAAGAGTTATAGTAGGGTATGATGTGGTTTGATATTGCGATATGTTTAAATGATATCGAGGTGTATAACAACTTATTTTACACTCTGTATATTGTAAATAATAACTTTAAATAATAAACGCTGTATGTGTTAAAATAGAACCAAATATAGCTTTTAAAACTACTTCTTAAGTAATAACAAATACAATAAAGAAAACAAATTCCTTTGTGAGGTAGTTTTATAATATGCACGTAGTTTGCCATTATGAATAATGCAGTGTATTTTTCTCTTGAGTATATTCATATACTTACCGCATTGCCGCCTTGGTGCAAAGCAATATACTGTATTTAAGATTTATGACGGTGTATTCAGGTGATGTTTTTACTTTGAGGTACAATATTAATACAACCAATTTGGTACATTTATTTTCTTTTGAAACTATGTTGTCAGAATTTTATGTTTAAGTTTGAAATAAAAACCCAGTGAAAAAAGAAACAAATTACTTAAAGGTGTACGTTTAAATCACGTTACTAAATTATCATACTTTCAAATTTATTCAACTGCCAATAAATCGGCAACACATAACATACGACACAGTCACAAATTAAAAAAACTATACCGCCATTATTGCATGGTGCCTAATTAAACCCGTTTTATTAAACTTCTTATGTTTTAAGCGTACATTGTTGAAGTTTTTGTTAAAAAATATATATAAATTATTTAAATGATTTCAATATTAGTAAACTATTTTTTAATTTATTTTTTAATTTCTATCCATTTATCGGGTCTATGGGATTTCACACATAAAATTAGTATATAAAGATATTCATATTGTTACAAGAGTAATTAAATTGAATATTAGAAAAAATAATCATTGTGAATTACTAAGGTTACAGAAGAAATTTAAAGACAATCAATAAGAAATGAAAAATTATTACTGTGGAATGTCAATATCCAAGTAACACAGTTTTTGTTTCACAATAACATAGTGTGGCGATTGAAAATAGCAAAACCTTTAGGACTGGCATGACTACTGCATTTGAATAAAGTTTACAAAGCACAAGATGTTTGTTATTGTACGTTCTCCAGCAACACAAACTGTAGATATTGGCTTTATAAAAAAAGTTTTGTAAAATCATATAAAATCATGCCAAAATAACATCTTAATCCAAAATTACAAATGCACGTCTGAATTTCTTTTTTTAATTTGACAATATTAACACCAATGTAGTAAGTAAATGTTAAAGTCGTCTTACCATCACCACAAAGAACCTTACAATGTTTCAGGTAAAAATCGCACTACAACACAGATTAAGTTAAAAACACAATTGAGAAAAACACTAGCTTATGAAAAAAGAAGAACAATGTCAAATATAATAAAAAACAATTTTAAAATGTTGTCCTTAGAATTTGTTACAATTAAATATAATTTTAAATATAATTTTTTATAAATGATCAGACAGTTACATATACTTATAAGCAAGATATTGCGATATCCTTATGTAAATTGACAGTTCAATAATGACACTAATAATTATTAACATAGATTTGCATAAAAGTTTTATTGAAAAAATATTTAAAAAATAGCTATGAAATGTTTAGTTTGGATGAATTATTTTTGAAGTACAAAATAATCAAATTATTAAACTATTAAAATAACTTATTATAGGGGCACTGTTATTCAAAATGATACTTCCCTGTATTTTAAAACGTTTTATTAATGAAAATAGTTAAAATTACACTACATTATTATGTATCAAAATCTGTATACAGTACCAGTTAATTACATTTTACAAGAACGTAAATTAAATAAATTATTAACTTTAATAGAAGACGGTATTTAGCCCAGGCAATGAAGGTTTTGTGTCGGAAGAAATTAGAGACAAGCTGATTTTTTGCCAGTTGTTAGGACCTAATTAGAGAAGTATTTCCTCAAAAGTCCCCGCCTGTCCCCCTTGTGCTCCCCCCTCTAGCCCCCCTTGAACATCCATTTCGAGGGTATTTTAGTTATTGCTCATAACTCCGCCATTTTTCATTTTACATTGATGCTGTTTGTATGATTGTATTTCTCTATGTCTATTCTAAAAAAAATGTTCTTTAGATTTTTTGCGCAAAAGTGATACTTTTACCAGAATTTGCTAAAATATGCAAAATTTTCGGGTGAAAAATCATAATTTAAGTAGTTTTTAGAAAACAGCACTTTTATTTGTTATAATATCAAAAAATATGTCAAATAAAAGTTGTAGCGCAGCTCTTGCCCTTTTAAAATATGTACCTAACTTTACATTTTGAGGGTCGGGAACACTTACAGACTACAAAGTATTAGTGCCCGCCCGACACTAAGATAGCCATAATGCGTGGTTGGTTGTTGCGGCATCATTCCCTGTCTGTTAGTAATGAAGCAGAGTAAGTTAGTTTTTCATACCAGAACTGATAGCATAATATTATGACTTAAAATGGTACTGTAGGTCTATTAGCACACTAACATTTTACGAACTATTAAAAAAAATAAGCAGAATTTCTTTGATATTTTAAGTATTTGCAAGTTTTGGTTCGGGGGAGTTTTGACTCCTGACCTTAATATTGAGGTATTTCCATTATCCAATCATTGCCTGTACACAGCATCACGGACCCCCCGTTTTTTGTATTATTTTTTTTCAATAATATAATTACTATTTTTATTTACAAATATTTACAATATTGATTGATTAAATTGTTGTTTAAAGAAAAAATATCTTATAAAATTATTGATAAAAATATTTAAACTATAAACATTTTAGCTATCATCAATTTCATTGTGGCTTGATCTTCATCCATGGTCAAGGTATTGTTGCAAGAATATATACTTCAGTGCTCGCACATATTTGTGCATTCTGTACAATTCTGTAAATTGTACATTCTGTAAATGTTCGCACATATTTCTGCAGAAGCTACAATCTCGGACGCTTTCAAAAACAGAGGTTGGGCAAAAGTTTGCATGACTGATTTCATTTTCGGCTCTCTTCAGCTGCAAAACGTAAAGCAGTGAACATTGTTGAATTGTTAGAAGTGTCCAAATTAATAAAAGGAACAGCCATTACAATGTCCCATCACATTTTTTATCTTTGTTTTTAGTTTTTTAATTACGTTCATAAAACCATTCTAACCTGGTTGTACATTAGTACCAGTAATCCAAATGTAATTTAAAGGGAATAAGGTAGTTAGTTATTGTGGAATCAGTAATATTCAAGCAAGCTTTCATGTCATTGTAATTTTTCACATTAATACTACTCAATCCCTTACATCCAGTTTTCCTTGCATACCCTCGTATCCTTATACTTTCGGGGTTAAAAGCTCACTACATTGCCTTTTAACTTTTTCTATAGTTTGAACTTTTTTGTCGGGCGTAATACATTGTTTTTCACCTATAGCGTTAAAATATTTAGGCTAATGTTCAAATGTTGTCAAAAACGTGTTGGATAAAGGCACCTTAACTTTCTTGTGATGATCCCGCAGTTATCAATGCATTATTGTATGTCATTGCTTCGTTATATGACGCACACACACCCATTCAAGAAAGCATGTTGATTAAATGTATGGACCCAACAAGTGCTAATCTAACTTGTAGGGGTGACATAAAGGATCTAGGTTTTCTTTGCAATCATTTTCCATATAAAGGCATCTAATGTTTTTGGGATTAAATTTTCGCCTCCGGACCTAATGTCTTTTGTATCTGGGTATGTACGATAGTTGCAAGCCATCTTTTGAATATTCTTCTTGATAATATCAGCCGCAGCTAAAACTATTCTAAGCTTTTCTGTTTCCGGATCGCTCTTACTTTTTTTTGTACCAATTGTCCATGATTTTGTGTGCAGAGTCTGATAAACACACAATGTTTTTTCGACCAGAAACATTGGATACGGTACTATAATGTGGTCTTTAAAGTGCTCTTTTAGTTGATATTTTAAATGTTTATCAGAATATAAGTTTTCTTTCCCTGAAAAGTCAGTCATGATTTCTTGTAATTCTGTAACAGTGTACTGGCTTCATTTCCTTGTTCAATAGTTTTACACAGTAATAAAAAGTTGTCTTCATCCATCCTCGGTCTAACTACAGCGTGTTCGCCTGATGTTGATTTAGGAAAAGTATCATGACATTGTTTATGGTAACGTGCCTCAGGTAACTCTTAACATAACACTCCTTACGCTTTCCTCCCATTCATCATTTCGCTCATCAAATATTTTAAGTAAATTTTATTTTATTTCTATTGTTGCTACAAGGCGAATTTCCTTCCTACGATGCACAGCTCACTTTAAATTAATTACTGCGCTTTTTTCACAAATGAAGCAATTGGTTTTAAAATCAAACTTCTGGCAAATATTCCGTAGAAAAGTTCTTAAAGTTGAGTGAATTGATTCATCGAGTCTTTCTGATGATGAGGTTGCGGCTTTAAACTTGTTGGCCTCTGTGTACAAGAACTGTTGTTTTCCCTTCAATTCTTGCATGCAGCCCATCCCGTCTTCTTAAACTAACTTCAGTTATTAATGTTATACCTTTTGTAACCACTACTGTATCTTCTTCAAAATTTTCGTTACATAGAATACAAAAGAAATCAGGATTATCCATTTTAACGATGATTATCATTATTCAACACAAAAATCCAATCAATTAGAATTTAAAAAAATAGAGGAAGAATAATAGTATTTCGATCGAAATATAGTTAAATAAATTTTTCAGGTACCTTCAGATTAAACAAAGAGAAAATGTCTTCTTTTGAAAAGGGGATGGATTGTCTCTAAACAATGTAAACCACGCAAAAAAAAAACAATAATGATAACACTGGAACACTCACCAAACAACTGATTCGTTTAGCTGGGTTGACGTTGATATCCGAAATTTCACACACACAATACACCTCCCCCTCTCCCCCAACCCAAACTTAGTAGAAATGGTGAATAACAGTTGGCGGCACGCTTTGATCTTAAATTTTCCGAATCCTGACACGTTAACAAGATACCCCCTCCTCCAATCCAAACTTGATAGCATTAAAATAAAATAATGATTTTATATTTAAAAATGTAATAGGGTAATACCACTTTATATAAATTTATAGAAGTTAAACTAAAATAGTGGGAGTAGAGCAGCTTACTAAGCTCCCGGCCGGGTGGCGGCCGCATAGCTCCAGTAAATAAGAAAGCAACGGGAAACGCAAGCGCTTCTCTCTATAACCTTATCTATATAAACAGTGCAATTTCTTGCAGCTGAGCGCTTTGACATTGCCTCAAACCATTTTATAAATCCATCTTTTGTAATTAAGTGCTGAAAAAAAAAACTGAATATTCTTTATAAAATTTCGGATCCGGCTTGCAAATTACTTTTCATTATTAATGTTTTATTGTGTTAGGAAACAAATTCAAACTTTGTACTTACAAAAGTCAATTACATAACAAAAGAAAAACATAAAAAAAATCTAAAATGCAAAACGGATGCGTATTGTAAATGTGCTTAAAATGAGACCTTGCAAACAATTTTATGATAAAAAATAAATGTTTTAAAATGTAACATTGCTCTTATGGGATAAAAAATCCAAGATGGCCGCCACTACAGCAGACCCTTAAATGGCAATTGCTTGCGTCTATATTCAGGAAATGTTGTTTTATATTATATCGTTGGAAAGCTTAAAAGATGCACTACAAATTTTAATTAAAGTATTTTTTAAAATTACCATCAGCAAAAATGTTATGAAAGGAAAACTAAAGAAAAAATATATTTTTCAAAGAAAAAAATCGTTTTTAGCAAATAGCTGCTAAACCGTTGACCCTAGGTAAAACTACAAAGATACCTTTTTTAAAGACAATCACTTAATGAAAAAAATGACATATAGAAATTATGCATTGGAATATTAACAACGGAGATATGAAGCAAAACCTAACTGCTTGGAAAATGAACTTCAAATGGGGGTGGGGGGGTTAGCACAAGGGGGAGGGGCGGGGACTTTTGGGAAAATGTACCTATTGGTGAGTTTTAACAACTGACAAAAATTCAGCTTGTCTCTAATTTCTTCCGACACATGGTCATTTTTCACCTTCATTGTCTGGGCTAATTGGTAAATAAATTTATCCCAGTTAACGACAACTAAGTAGTTACCTAAGCAACATGATTCACAAAGAATAAACTCTTTGACTAGTTAATGTAATTGAATTCCGTGCCTCCACTAAACTTCAGAAATCGTATTCAATTCTAGTAAAGGCAAGGTTTAAGTGAAGTAAATTTTATAACAAGCAAGTTTAAATTATTGTAAAAATAATTTCTCCATATTTGAATAAAGCAGCTATTGTTATTATTTAACCTAATATTGGTTTCTTTTAAAACATAATTAATTCATCTAACAATGCATTCCAGGAATTAACTACATCTTAAATTTCCAAAGATAAAATAATGTTTGTGTTGCTAATATAAGTTAATCTCAACAACTTCAGTATGATTTGTATGTTATGCATTGAGCTTGTTATCAAATCAGCATTTTATAAACAAATTTTGTTTTATTTTTAAATCATCGAGTTTTGTCAGAATCTTTTAAAATCGTTTGGCTCCAATTTTTGTGTGAATAAGGTTATTATGTTAAAATTAACAACATCGAATATGACATAGTACGATCATGGACGTTTACATATGTTTAGCAAAACCATATTCCATCTGTGCGTCGCTGGTACATGTATGATTTTCATTTAAAAGAAACTTTTGTTTACATTTACAAAATACAAATTCACAGTTTAAGTGGCATCGTCTTAAAATCAGCAATATAGAATATGACTTTGTGTATGTCAATTATGAAGGTTAGAAACTGCCAATGTTTTAAATGCCAATATTTTCAACGGTGATTCATATTACAAATGATTATGTGTTTCTTTTTTTGTTTCTAATGAAACGTAATCTGTTTAAACTCAGTTGGTATTATTAACCATCCAAGTCACACAGATGTAAAGCCTATAATCCTTGATTAGTCTAACTAACTGTAATTATGTAGTTAATCCTTTAATATGCCGCAGTGTACATTTAATTCCTTATCTAACATGATTTACCGGGTAATTTAAAATTATAACTAAAACGTTAACGTTAATGTATGGTAATAGTTATACAGTAAAATTGATCAACATTACGATTATTTAATTAAACTACATAGTGTAAACTTTTACATTTAATCATAATCATAGTAGGCTTATTACATTTGAAGGGTCCAGGGAAAGAACATGTTCAGTCCAAAATCTGTGTT
>JAGFPH010004190.1:63685-76044 GCA_018207615.1 Philaenus spumarius
CTACTAATATTACAATTATTTATTTATTTTGTTTGTTTGTTTTTTTTTGACATATTTTATACGCACCGTCAAAGAGAGAGACAGGACGTCATTGGTCCCAACTTACTGTAAGTGGGCCTCTTACCCACTAAAAAAACTCCCACACTTCATGATCTATAGAATCAGTCTCCCGGTAAGTAAGTCTTCAAATGAACCTTAAGGGTCGGCTCTAGCTGTCGGCCATGTTGGTTGACAGTCCATAAGACCAATGTTAAATTAAAATCCATATTTTTCCATTATTTTTGATCGGATAATTATGAACAATATGTCATTTTAAATCTATGGCCAATACGCATGCAAATGGCTTTTTCCAAAATTAAGAAAAACGTTTTGTTTAATATTTATTAACAATTTAAAAAAATAATTTTTAATAATTTTTTATGTTGTCGCTATTAGTTATAGCGAAAAAGTACCAAGCCATTTGCATGAAAAATTTCATCCCCAAGAGTTTGGTATTTTTTTGAAAACGCTATTTGAACAATTGCGGGTTTTAAATGGATTTAGGCTGAGCAACGTCCGTGTAACCTACCGCCGCTATAGGGTGACTTTAAATATTTTTTACGATGTAACTATTAATTATAGCGAAAAATTATCATGCCATTCGGATGAAGAATTTTGTCCCCAAGAGTTTGGTATTTTTAAAAAAAACGCTATTTGAACAATTTCGGGTTTTAAATGGATTTAGGATGAGCAATGTCCGCGTAAACTACCGCCGCTACGCTGGAGTCGCAGGTTGCTTTCTGTTTTACTAGAGCCGACCCTTAATGTGACATTTGATATACTTATACGAGAAATAATTATATGTCCTTTCTTTATTTTTGAATTACCTTCACTGCAAAGGCAGCCAACTGGTTAAAGTAGTTTTCGTGTTTGAACATTTCAATTATTAGATTATTAGGATTGATCCACATACCATAGAGTGCATGACTTGTCTCTAAATCTCCCATTTTCTATAATTAATTAAAGAAGTTATGTTCGTCATTGTCTAAGTCAGAGTCTCCTTACTGACAGACTGACCTGCTAGATTGCCCTATTAGGTACTTATAATATGATCCATATTGAAAGAGTATCTGCGTCGCGTCGTGAAATAGTTTACCTATCCATGCTTTCTAACAATTTACTAAGGTTTTGGATTATAATTCTCGTCCATCTGCCTCTTCCTTCGGGGTTTATTATTATTATTATTTATTCAGACATTTTCTATCATGTACTTAATTAAATTGATACACGAAGTTTCGGGACTAAAAATGAAATTCTGTCATCATGCTGCTAAAAACTACAGTAACATAAATCTAGAGAAATAGGCATAAGTAAAAGAAAATCAATGTAAAACTAAAATAGTCTTGAACAAATTGGTAGAAAATCTCTGAGCTGAGACTGAGAAGACATAAAATGGTACAGACAAACAATACAACGGAAAACTCATACACACACACCTGATGGAAAACAGTTGTTGACCGACCGAGATCAGAACAACTGGCAGGATGCTTAGTAAGTAGAAAACAGTTACTCAAGTGGAAAGTTGTTAATTTCACATAGTTTAGTAGCACCCATTGAGTTAAAACACCTCGTTAGATTCAACAGGTAAAATTTCAGCTATTTTATTAGTAATTATTAGTACTGTATTATGTTTACCATAATCAATTGTAAGGGTTTTCTTATAATGGGAGCCGTAATGACATTAGATCTGTAGTTGTTTGGCTGATAGTAATGTCTGCAGCTTTATGCACTAGACTTTAGTTATTTTACTTTTGTATATGTTACTTTCCCGGTGTATAATTTTTGTCTTTTAACAATTGAATTTTTGGACGTTAATTTCATGCAATTTTCCATTTATTAACTAGACCTAACCAAACATTATTCTACAATTAAGTGTTAAAAAACTGTTCCCGTAATAGAAGTATGGGAGAGGTATCAATCGCTTTTTTATAAGTTGTAGAATAAGAATGTCAATGGTGATAATTTAAAATTTTGCTCTGAGATATAAAATAATAATCTGATCCTCTGTTCCCCAAAACATTAAAATTAACTCTGAAATTTACAATCCTCAAATTGTATACATGGTAAATATATTTATTACGCAGCAGACAATTTATATAGCATTTAGAGAAGAATATATTATTGCATGTGGTATAGAGCGTAAAGAGGGATTTATTGTTAGTTGGTAAGATACAAATGCAGCTACTCAAAAAGCTTGAGTATTACCAGGAATCATTCATTGTCTGGTAGTGACACCCATGGTTCTTTTGTAAACAAAGGCAAAATTACTTGGCGGAAAGCTTTCCAATGTGCTACTTCTGATGTTGAAAGTTTAGCTAATCTTGACACGTCACCAGATATTTCAGTAAATAGATTATTTAAAGCAATTCAGTTGAAAAGACTATGTACCTAACACTTTGATTATAGATATTGGCGAAGTTTGAGCAAATTATGAGTACAAAACCATGTTATCCATCATTCCTTTTGTAAGTCAGTAGGTATGGATTTAAACGAAAAAGATGTAGCCAGTCATGCATTTGTGTTGGAAAACAAACAAAATGCATGGAAAGGTGCCAATGCACATGTGATCTGGAATTGTGTGGCATGTTGGTTCCCTTACTGATAGTAGGGACATTTTTTAAAAAAGATAATGATATGATATTGTAGATTACAATGCTTAAAGCAGTTTTTATAACCTGTTTCTACTGTTGTGTTATTTGCTTCCTGATATATTAAGCAAACGCAAGCTTAATGGACGGTATGACGATGGATTCTCTAATATTTATTTTCCATTGCTGACGAATACTAGACATTTTTTCCAACTTTTATGAAACTACCTTCCACTAAGGCTTCGATCTTATATTCCCGTTATGGGTTCGTGTTCCTACTTTTAAAACCTCACCTGGGGCAGTATACGATCCAGGGGCATTTCAATATTTGTATTGTTATAATAAAGTCAATATAAATATATATTGTACTTCAGGTTTGTGTTTCCCTCATTCTAGTAATGAATCTTGAGTGGAATTTAAAACCCTCAATTGTAACGTGGGGTGTAGAAAGACCCCACCACTACAAAAGTGGGGATATTTAATTTCTGAGGTTGGCAGCAGTTCTCTCACTCTCAGTACCTTCCTTTGAGCTTGTGAGCTTCCAGTACATAGTTGAGTCACTTAGCTCTGTGTGTTTGTTTGTTCAACATAATCTTCAAAAGTGCTTGGGGTGTCGCTAGACCCCCACTTTACCATTTACGTTACAGTTTTCCGTGAGCACAAATTTAGTAAACCGGCCAAATATGGCCTGAAAGTGTTTACTTTGATAGATGCTAGAACATGACGTTCTTAATTCTGAGGTCTATGTAGGAAAACAGAATAATGGACCGTTCAATACGGGAAATAGCAGCCAAAAAAGTCAAAATTGATGTTGCGAACGTTCCTGCTGCTTTTAATGTTCCTGGACAAAGATCTAGGTGGACAGTATGTCCAAGAAAAAAAGATCTAAAGATAAAGACCACATGTTTCAAGTGCCACAAGCATAAGTGCACTAAACATATGAGACTGCCTGTGATTCTTGCCTAGAATCTGATTCGGCCTAGGAATCTGACTATTGACATTCTGGGTGTGATTTGAGTGTTTTTTATGGTAAATTTCGACCTAAAAATGTATATACTAACAAAGGTAGATATATTTAGATATGTGTACATATTTTGTGTTTTCTAATACATACTACTTTTACCAGGACAATTTTTTTCCTTTTTACATAAAAACGTAGTAAAATGCATGAGAAAAATGAATGGTGTAAAAAAATTTTAAATTTGTAAACATTTAAAAAAAAACGAGACTTTTCTACCATAAAAGGAGTTATTATTAAATACCTATAACTAAATTAGCCTTTAAAAGTAATTAATTTTACTAAAAGCAATAAAAACGAGTTGGGGGGTCTGAAAGACCCCACGTTATCAAATTTGTTACAACTTGCCACGTTACCAGTTGAGGGTTAAAAAAATTAAAACCACAATAGTTCGTTTTAAACTACAACGAAAAAATTGAGAAATGAGTACTATAATGGCAGAACTAACACTAAGCTAAACGCGTTTAAAGACTTATCTGTAACAATTTCCTTCTGACATAAAAATATTTAAATATAAATTAAATTTTAATTTGTACAATTTAGGTGGTTATATTGGATACATTTCAATACAGAAGTAATAGATTATTCTAAATCCGATTTATTTATAAGATTTGTGGTTAACGTGATTAGCCTAGAATGAAACAAAACAACTTCTAATGCAAGATCTTTTAGAGAATATAGCGATACACTTCTTGAAATTTACACATTATGGAATTTACGTTGGTATTGTTTTACATTCCATGTAATGTGTGGCTGGGGAGTGCTTGTACTTACCGCAATGCTATGTTAGAGCAAAGTAGTTTCCTTAAGATTGTTATTTATATTACCAAGTACAAGCAATAAATAATCATTCTCTCTTTACAAATTTAAATATGTCAACTCTGGCCAGTACTTTTAATTTCCTTATAATAACTAATTGTTTCACCCTTCCATGTTATTAAACCTAAATTTTGGAACTTAGGAACTTTTCGGTAAACGACAAGATACAGTTCTCTAGTAAGGCATATTAAATTTACCAATAACGATAGTTGTATAGAAAATTTAGGAAAATATAAGCTTCATGATAGCCATAGCTTACGCTTTACTAAGACCATAATCATCTGAGATAGTGAAGGGAAATGTGTTTGTAAGTGGGGTGGAAAATATATGTTTTATAGCTGTATCTGTCCAAATACTAACTTGACTTGTTTGATTTAATTACTCTATCGCTTAAGCTATGAGTAATATGTTTGCCATATTAATAAAATTTACATTTAATGTACAACACATGTACACAATTATATCGGATATACGTAACGGTAAAAAAAATATACAAAAAATTCAAATTCGTTATCAATCCGAGTATATATTCGAATACACTTACATGTGTTTTATCTGGGTGAGTTTCTTTTTGAATAAAATTATTGTTATAATAATTGGATCATTAAGTGTGTGTCCCAAAAAATATTTGATGAGTAAATCCTTTCGATTAACCCATAACAACTATTCTCCAAGTTTGGCTACTGTTCACACATCACTTATCAATTCAGTACATTATATTGAAGCGTACTTAGCGTTAACGCAGTTGATTACAGATCGAACACTCAGCTAAAAATTGGAAATTACTATAAGATAATGGTATTACTATAAACCTGCCACAACACAAAAATCGTATTCTGTTGTTAGTCTGTCATAACTAGGAAAACCTAAAGGCAAATATTGATATTATTGCAACTAAATTAGACAGGAGCCAATTATAAATTTGTGTTAATACTGTAACTTTTAAGCCTACTAGGATATTATGTTTAGCCAAATTACTTAGATAGTAGTAACTAAGAGCTTTAAAGAACTTTCTATATAAAGCCTTTCTACGTCAAATAGAACCGCGTTAAAAAAAACGGTTATTCCGCTATAATGAATATTATAGACTCAAATTACTTCAGTTCAAAATACGTAACAATTAGTATTTTAAATTAATGATATTCTATATTTAATTTTATGTACTTTACTTGGTGATAGAGATTATTGTATTTAGAATATATCATTAATAAATATCATACACAAAGTTTAATAAATAGAATATATTATATACTAAAATAGTAATATCAAATAAATAACATTTTAAATCATTTTAACATTTTGTATACACATTTTACATGTAAGGATTTCTTCTAAATGGCGGTCTGTCAGTGAAAGTAATAACATATTTGTCGGACAATCTTTCAGTTATAATAGCTTCAATTTCTCTCAGGACATTGTCAAACCCCTTCTCAGTACTGATCTCATACATTGTGTCATCTTTCATAATTTCGTATGCTTTCTTCATTCTAAAAAAAAATTATAAAATATAAACGTAGTTATATTTGAAGTTACACATTGTAATTTAAATCAAATCTGGTCTTTTAAATACTATAACGTTTTTTGCGCACGTAAGTAGTTTAAGTAATTATTTATATTAAGTGTGTAAGTGTAAATAAAACACCAACATATAATCGTTTGTATTAAACACGTGAAAATAAAAAGAATTTATTATTTTTTAATGATGTATGTAACCTTTGTGTTTGGTTAAATGCATTAATGTATAACACAAACTTTATTTTTTACAAATACTGTGAATATTAAAAAACAAAAGGCATATTTCACACGTCAGTTGTATATTCAACATCAACTTATTATCAAACTTATTATTTTAATACTTAAATAATGTAAAGTGTACACTAATATTCACTGGCTACATTAAGACTAAACGTTGTTGAATTAAATATTGTAAATAACGAGACTAAAAATAATGTATAGTATGATTTTCGAAAACTTGAATTAGAAACAAAAATTATGGACGAAACTAAACGAAAATTATAAACAATATTTATGGAAAGAAGTTAAAAGTAAGTTGTGTATAATTTATCATAAAATCCTGAGTTTTTCTTCAGATTGAATAAAATAGTGTATTTTTCGTAATAAAGTTTAATTTATTTCCATAAGAAATAGTGTTTAAAAAAAAGTTATATTATGTTATTGATTGAAAATATAATTTATGTACGTACAGTTTAGTTTTTGCATACAGCTTCTGTTTTACATTATTATGATTCAGGTGAGGTTCGCATGCAACTACTCAAGGGCGTAAACCAATATCCTATCTTGTGAAAATGCATCAGCTGTTAGTAGGAACTTGTTTAAATATACATTGTCCTATACAAATCATACAACTGCCAATGTTCAAAATCCAATTTAAAATATCCTATTAAATTAATATTACGTTTGTTCAGTATCGAAACCTTTATTTAATATTGACTTTGCCAGTTCAAACAGAATAATTATCAAAACATCCCCTCTCTCGAGTTCCGTTTTATTGTACAATGGTAGATGGCTTCTTGCTTTGACCGCACGCAGATCATATCAAATAGTTACAAAGTTTTAGTTACTTTTTTTGTTAAGTTTTTATTATTTCGACTGTCCAGTTATACAGTCTTCAATTCATTAAATAAGGACATTGTCAGTGAATCATCACAAATTCGTTCTTTATTAAATACCGCAAAACCATACAGAGTCTATGGTAGGTTTTTCATACCGTAAAGTGTCTTTACCACGTGAACTCTTAATTGTATATATTTTTTGTCATGTTTGGTAATAAGTGTGAACTATAAACTGTATTATTATGTGTTTGTGACTTATTTTTTACTTTATTGTGCGTCTCGAACAGCTGTTCACGCGTGTGTTGTGTATTTCAAGATAAAAACTGCAAAGACGGCACGTTGCCATATTCAAGGTACTGTAACATTAAATAATTAAGTACCGGGGGACCGAGCCATGCTCGGTGTTTGCTTGGGTGGTTAAAACAATACCTATAAAATAAACACATGTATAATTTAAAAAACAAATATTTTTTTTATTTTGAACATTCTAACACTGTTAAACATATGTAATAAAACAAAATGTAAGGAAACATAAAAAAATTATTTTACGATACTCATTGCCTATGATAAAAATGTTAAGCAATCAAAATGTCATGGCAATGTTTAAGCTGGCAATCAAACAAACTTTGAATTTAATTGTAAGATACTGTTCTAGTATTGTTCAGCACTTCTGTCCATACAATATTACAGCTACAACGTGCATTTTCTGGAGGTAGATGTACTTTCAGTCCACTTTTACGCTTGACTCGTGAACATGCAACGTAGAGCATACCGTGCATGAACACTGGAGAAAGTAGATTCACCCCGACAAACTCCAGTGTTTGGCCTTGGGATTTGTGTATCGTCATTGCAAAAGCTGCTCGCACTGGAAACTGATGACGTTGCATCGTGCATCCTAGCTGTGACTTGCTGGAGTCGAGGGTAATCCTTAGAATGTGAACTTCGCGACCTGCCATTTCCCCGGTGATGATTTTGGCTTTGATTAGATTATTGCACATCTCAGTAACTATAAGCCTAGTTCCATTACACATTCCTTCGGACACATCCAAGTTACGCAGAAGCATAATTATAGAGTTGATCTTTAATATGAGCTTGTGCGGAGGTAGATCGGCAATATTAATTGAGTTTAGAAACTCCGTAGTGAATTGAAGAGCTCCATCTGGCTGGTCCTTCACGGTATCAAAACTTGCATAAATCTTTTCTTCCCCTGGTAGCATGTCAATTATTTTATTGTTTATATTGTCTACATCCTTGTTGAGTGGTGCAAGAATAGCTCGTTTCGCCATAGCTTCATAGTCACCCATTGAAAAACAAATCCCGTATACTTCTTCGATAAGGTTTCCATTCGAGACTACATCCTCTTGAAATTCGATTTCTCCCATTTCATTAGTCGGCAAGGTTCCATCTCCTAAATTAATTAAGAACTTTGCAAATTCTTCTTCTTCTCTGTCGAGGCGCATGTTTTGGTCCAGTGTAAATATTGTAAAATTCAGCCATAAGTTACTTCTCTTTATTGACAGGTCGAGTATTTCACTTTTATTCGCTCTGGTCTGGACGGGCAAGCACTGTCTGAAGTCACCTCCTAGTACCATAATCTTTCCGCCAAACGGAACATTGTTTTGTTCGATTACTCGCAACAACTGGTCCATATTTTCTAACCCATATTTAGGCAGCATTGGTGCTTCATCTAGCATAAATACATCGATTGATGATAGCTCGTTTGCCTTTTCGGATCCTGGCTTTATGGATGAGATGGATTCGAAAGTAATTGGTACTTGGAGACCGAATGTCTTGTGAGAAGTACGTCCTTCGGGAAGATTTATTGCTGCAATGCCTGTAAATGCCATGCACTTTACTGTCCTAAGTTTACCTCGAATGAGGTGATAAAGACAAATGTACACAAAGGTTTTGCCGGTACCACCAGGTCCATCAACAAAGAAGCACTTCGCAGTATGCTGTTGGTTGTCAAGTGCAAACATGATGGCAACGACAATTTCACGTTGCTTTTCATTCATACGTAGGTACATTCGTTCTCCAAGCGAAGTTGACTCATCGGCCTCAAATAACTCTGGGTTTATAGGATTGTCGTACTGTTCGATGTCATCCATTCCAAATTGAGTAACCCAATATTTAAAATTTCGGCCTTCAGTCGCTTCGTTGTTCAACTTGTAGGCGATAATCCTGTATGCTTGATTAATTCCTTCTTCAATACAGTTAACTTTATTCCGAGCTTCGTGAATAAAGTCATCAGCCAATTCGTACTTAAACATCTCCCATAGTCGTTTTGGGTCTTCTGGCGAGCCTAGAATCAAGATCTGTGCAAAAAGTGTACGCATTGCTCGAGGCATCTTGGAGGAAGCAGATTCTATAAGGCCTTCAATCCACTGTTGGTCGTCATAAGTGAGTCCTCTGGCCAAACATGCTTGCTTGTATGTTGCATGATGTACTCCATTCACAAAATATAGGTCATTGAAGCTTGTCGCGTTATGCACGTGAAATAGCAACATTCGCAGAAAATATAGCTCGGGTTGAGCGATGAGGCAAACGGTGTGGATTCGGCCTATGCAATTTGAGCATCGCAAACGCTCTTGCCACTTGCTGTCTTTTCCAATCCATCTGTAATGCTCGGGCATCTGCCAGTAATAATAGTAGTTTACTGGATCTCCTTGGCGTTCTTTCTCTTTCATCGACGCGTTGTGATGAAAGTACGCTTCAAGTGTCGATCCCTTTTGACCAATATCAGTTAAATCTTCTTCGGGTTGAGCCATGTTGATAGGTCGGTAATGACCTTTCAAGTGGATGGCTAAGCGCTGGACGGAGTGGCTCTTCTTTTGTATTTCAAACCCAAATAGTCTCCAGCATGCTTCTGGGGGGGAGATATATCTCGTTTCGACATAGGTTTCTGCTTCATTATACATGATCTGTTTACCGTTCTCGGTAATCTTTATTATAGCACAATCGTGTCCCTTGTAAATGTACTTATAGAGATATTTCACCGCTCGGATGCTACCGACATATTCAACATTTATATGGCAGTTGTACTTCTTTAACATATATCCATTGTAGGGAGCGACATGGCGGTTATCTCTAGTCACTCTGCGCCCTTGACTGTCTGCGGTATACAGCTTGATCGTGCGAAAATTCCTCATTGTGTGGGTCCAATGTTGGGATGTATCGGCGTCGGTACTTGGGTTTTTTATCGTCCACGAGAGACGTAAACTCCTGGTGTTCCATCGGATAGCCAAAGCGACATTTATATCGTCCATTTTTTACGACCATGCATGGTGCCTTGTTGTTGTGTTCACCGCAAGGATTATGGGTCATCCATTTTAGAACTAATTGTCGGAGTTCTTCATCGTTTTCGGGAATTTCTGCACATATGATGTCGTCGATCTCCTCGGCACTTTGTATTTTATCGTCCCTTGCCATAATTATTAGTAAATGCATGTGCGGCAAACCACGCTTCTGAAACTCGATCGTATAGACATATGCAGTTGCCCTTCCAAGTATTTGCTTCTTCATAATGTCGTCAACAATATGTCCAAATTTTAGCTTGGCAAATCGTGCAACGAGGTCTGGACGGTCTTGTGCCAACTGCTGAACAATGTTTCCATTGCCTAATTCAATTTGCGCTGCTTGTCGGAGTTCTGGCCATTCTGGATTACATGTCACTGTTATGAAGTAGTCAGGTGATCCGTGCCTTCGCACAATAGCCATTGCATCTTCGAAGTGCTCTGTGTAAAAACGCGTAGATCCAGGAAATGAAGACGGAAGAATTACCTTTGCGCCAATAGTTGCATCCTGTTTAGCAGCCAAGTCATTGAGCATGCGAGACACCCCGGCATAAGATTCAGCCATGAGCTTCTTCTGGTTGTTTTTTATAAATAGGATTCTGTCACGCTCCACGCGTATGTAGGTGTCGACGACATACTGCTGAAAAAGACGGCCGCCAAAATGAAGTGCGTTAAAGGTCACGAGCCGTAAGTCTAGGTCAGTTCCTGCACAATCCACTGGAAGAGGCTTTGCATGATTTGGACGAAAAGCTAGACGGTGTTGAGCAAATTCTAATCGAGTCATACTCAGTCGGCTTGGATACGGCCTCTGCAGCAGTTGTCCAACAGACCATCAAAAATTCCCTTGTGGATAAAAAAGTGGGTAGCTAAACGGCTCTATGCGGCTGTCAGTGTTCTTAAGCGTGATAATATCCTTTCCTCTTTCTCTCACTACCATTTCGTTTTCTGGAAAGCTTTGGTCAGCATTTAGTGTGATGACAGCTGCTACCTCGTTAAACGTTGATGAGTTGAAACGTCTTGGGTCGTCACCTTCACGGGCTGTAATCAACATGTGCACTTTTGGAGGTACAATTCCGGAAGCAATTGACAGTTGGTTAGCTTCGTCGACTACTTCCCGCATCATCATAAATCCTCGTACACACGGGTTCTGGTCACGCATAATTTTTTTTCCAAAAGTTTAAGAAGATCCTGGTTTATTCCACCACTGATCGGATGGTTTGTTCGTTCTGCTACCGCTTCGTTTGCATCTAGAAAATACATTTGTCCATAGCGGGCTGTTCGGTATTTCCGGCCGCATCTAGTGCAGGTTGGGCCGCAACATTCATCTTGTGGTATATAAGTCCGCAAGCCGTAAAGCTGTAGATTCCGCGATTGTTAAATGTTCTGTCATCAGCTACATTAAATGATGACAGAGCGAAACACGCATCAATATTACGGATTCTAGAGTGAAATTCTGAAGAAAGGGGATGTTGCCGAACAAACAGCAGTGCCAGTTCGTTTGGGAAGGTTGTTGGTGTTTGTAATATTCGACCATGCAAACAGCAGTCACCGAATGAGTTGATGTTGGTTTGGTTTGTTACACGTTCTTCTGGGAAATGTAAGGCGCCATCATGAATACAATTAACGTTGAATGGCCCAAGACTTGAGTATACGACATCTGCTGTTGTTGCAGTCTTGTAGGTTGGGAGATGGTTGGCTGCAGAAACTCGTCGAATTCGTGCGATCTTCTTCTCGGCGCCTGTTTTGTTGTTCTTCTATTTCATTATTACGGCGATTAAGAACTCGGAAGCGTTCTTGTTCGAGTCGACGATTCCTCTCTTCTTCACTTTCGTTCATCCGTTTGCATGAAGCTCGTAGAAGTTCTCCTCCCAGACGACGATCCCTTTCTTCTTCTGTTTCGTTTATCCGTCTGCATGAAGAACGGAGACGTTCTTCTTCAAGACGATGATCCCTTTGTTCTTCAGTTTCGTTGATCCGTCTGCATGAAGATCGGAGACGTTCTTCTTCAAGACGATGATCCCTTTCTTCT
>JAGFPH010004190.1:76764-98560 GCA_018207615.1 Philaenus spumarius
CCATCAGTATAGGTAGGTTTAGATAAAGTCTGTTGTTGTTAAATTGTTAAATCACGAGTAGGCTCCCAGTGAAAAATCACAGACAGAATAATTGGATACACATCAGAAATACATCATGTAAAAAAAATACTATTTAAAAACAACAGACTTTATTTATGCCTACGTAACTATTGCTGCTGGTAATTTTTAACTCGGTAAATGTGTACAACTATAAGGATTATAAATAAAACTGTAGGCCTATTTGTAAAAAATGTACTATTTACTACTACGCTGGGTTTTGTAGTATTACAGATGAGTGGTGAAATCAGCTGTTATATTATACAATGTATAAATAAATAAACTTAATTAACTGAACTAAATCAAAATATTAAAATCAGGTAAGTACTGTTTTGTAGGCCTTCTCATAACTCGCGAAATATTAGCACGGGTCAGCTGATTTCAAGCTTAAAACAATTCTAACCTTTAAGACAAATTATTTATGTTTAATACTTACAAAATAAATTTAAACGAGCAAATTAAATGGAAACATTTATAGGAGACAGCTGATGGAAATATTATAGGAAACAGCTGATGTTTGTCATATGTATCCTATTGATTTTAAATTACATAACCCCAATGTTAAAAATTTTCAATTTTCAAATGAGTTTTTCAGAAAAATACGAGTTTTCCTGAGGTAGTGGTTTTCACCAATCGATTTTTTAGTCCCAAAAGCCTCTAATCCCAAACTTTCAGCAAAATCCTTCCGCTGGATCTCGAGATTGCTCGTACAAACACACAAACAAACAAACAGACATTGCTCGTATTAGAGTATAGGATTCCATGCAGTATACATTTTATCTTAGAGGGAATGGGAAATTATAAGAGATGTTTTAAAGTAAATAATGACATGTATATAATATACATGTTTTGTTCGGGTTTTGTGAGTAGTATATTTAAGTATTTTTTACTTAGGAACGCAAATGACATCAAGGCTCTCTTATTTGTTGAAGTCAACTTACATTCCCACGCGCTGTATCACTGCAAATGTTTTGCACATACTAATATAAAATGTTATAATTGTAATTATTTACGTATATTAATGGAGTTAAGCACATTGATGTACCAACCAAGTTCAATGATCCCGAAATATGCGACATAATATACGAGTTTTTATTCTTGTTCTCAAGAATATTTAGAAGAAAGTTAAATTTACAAAAAGCAAGTGAAGACAAAATCTCTTCATTTCATTAAAATCACATATTTCCTTTATATAAAAAAAATTACATTATTTGATAAAATATATAGCGCCTTGATTCAAAGAACAACAACGTTAAATCCAGTGATAATAAACGAAATAAAAAAAATATAATATAATAACATAGCTTATATTAAAAACTTGATTTTTCTCTATAATTATTTATTTGTAGTTTGTATGTGTATTTGTTTGTAGGTGCAAATGTGACTGTATAAAAATCCAATCCCCTCCCAGTGGCAGACTGCCCAAAGTGACGTTCTCTCAGGCGCAAGATGAAGCCATTTCGACAGTTAGCGAGAATTTACATACATTTGTATTTTTGATTAATTAATTCACTTAAAATCATCCAATCGTAATAACACCGGCACCATTGGAAAGGAAATGGATTAAACTTTAATTTTTGTATTTAAAACCTTTTCGTAAAACGTATATCGTTTTAAAATATGCACATCGGTCTACAGCTATTTCCGTGCGCGAATCTGCAAACAATTGTACTGTTATTTCTCACTTCTTCAACGTTCAAGACTATCTACACAAATATTTCTTTGGCTATTATAAAGATACCATTGGATTCGTCAAGATTTTATCTTTCTGTTGGTGCCTTCTAATCAGATGTCACTATAAAAATAGTATTTTTCCAAGAATTAATGTAAATCCTTGCGATTAGACAGTTTTCAACCAATGAAACAGCCTATTTGTCAAGTGATTTTACGCCTACCATATGAAATGTTTTGACAGATTTCTTTACACCATTTTGTACAGCAAAGTCTGCATTTTGTGACGGTGAGAATTAATCCAGAAATAACCGGTTTTTTATCTGTCTAAACGACAGTTGAAATGTACATAATTATTACGTTCTAGTGAGAAGGTCTAGAGCATGGGTAACCACGCTATTCAAGTGTCCCATTCTCACCACTGTTATAGACAGCCGAATTTTCATTAGATTGATGTCATTTTGTTATTCAAATAATGATAACTCAAACACTTTTGCGAACTAAGGAAAGACAAGTACACCGTTCTTTTCTTTGATTTATCCTCTACACTTTGTTATAATAATATTTCATTTTTGGGCAAAGCATATATTAGTAAATGACGTTACAATCTAGGCCTAGGTTTGTTACCAGTCGTTTACTTGAAACATAAAAACGGTTTTTTTCAAAATAAAAAAATTTAAATTGATAAATGTTTTTATACAGTTCTATTTAGAACTAAATTACGAAACTTTTTTACACTTACGAAAAAATTACAAAAATGTTTTACTATTTTTATGTAGGCATAAAGTTGTTTTTTTCCTTCCGTTACTAAACATTTTTTTCTTTCTAAGCTAATAACTTTTACAATTTCAAAAGAAACTAATTTTTAGTGGCATATTTGAATCCTTTGAAGTTTCTTCTAAAAAAAAGCTATTGATCACTTTTGGATTGGGGTTCATTTACTATTTTTGGAGAATTTTTAAAAATATGCTTGAAAAACGCTAAAAACAGGCTTTTCAATTTTAGCTTTAACTATGCCACTTGGAGGGTTAACATTTTAGAATTGGTTTCGAAAATGCCTGATATGAACACTATCAATATCATGAAAGTACCATAATTATTATTAACTAATAATAAATACTACATAATTTCCAAAAAATAATTCAAAATAGAACACTATTATAAACGTATATTACAATTAAACAAAGAAAACAAAACTTATAAATCTTTCTGACACAATTAATTACAGAAAGAAAATGTAATTACTTCAATTAGGCTTACTAACCCTGTTTTTAAGCTAACATTATTTGAAAAAAAAACATTACTTAGTAAACCTCGTGGATTAGAAAAAAACTGGCTGTGAAATTTATAACATATCAAATTAAAAACATAATCATTTTTTAAATTTAGCGCTATAAGCGGAGTTTGTTAAAACAATATATACACAAATACTAAAAACCAATGTAACATGCAATTTATAATAAAATTCAAAGCAACACACTCTCAGATACATTATATAGTCATAAAACATCGTCTACATGTTAAGTTTTAATATTTAAAATGCTCGACGTATCGCCTCTAAAATACGTGTAACCAGGGCCTCAACTCAAATACCCCAAAAAGCTTTTAGAATTTCTAATTTTAAAAATATATTTAGGTACATTGCTAAAAACAATTCCCGTCGACGAATGAATAAAATTTCGTAAACAACGTATTATTTGGTTTTGGTACAGGATGTTAGTCACTACTCCTAAGTCTCATTCTTTTTGGTTTATGTACTAATGATGTATTTCAACTCCAAATGTAAAACATCCTTAGGCCTTTTTATGTATAAAGAGATTGCAGGGAAATTACTTTCAAATATCTGAAAGTGGCATTGAACGAACCGTTATAGATTTATGACAAATTAGGCCAATACATAGTTTTTTAATACTTGAAATCGGTTTAAGATTAGAAATATAAGTGTATCTCTAAAACATCATAAACCATAAGTTAGTCTACTGTGTACTAATGAGAAATAAATATTTTTAAAAACGTAAATTGGTGCAATCTACGTTAATTTTTCCGAATCTAAAATACGGACTTAATTTTTAAAAACCTTTAATTTTGTTTGTAGATTTCTTAAGTGCGGTTTCCAAAACACTCTATAATCTATAGTCAACCCCAAAAATACTTTATATTTTGAACTTGTTCAGTAGAATTACATTGACGAAAGAATGTAGTATTGTTATAAACTCATCGAAAGTATTTTACGTCTGATGGGTATGGGTACAACTGATTACTTTGTTATTTAAATTATAGAGTATAAACTTAGTTTTGTCAGTATTAAGCATCATGTAATGTTTACAAAACCAAACTTATAAATGTACTTTACTTATAAAGTGTGTATAATACTTTATCAAAACTGGAGAAAATTCACTGTTAACAAGCATATTTTAGACAAAGGAATATTTTTAATTGGCTTTATAGATGTAGTGTAATTATAGTAACTTCAATAAATAAGTAGTATAAGTTTTTTCAGTATTTACGTAATATTAAATGGAATAATAGAGATAGTTTTAATTGTTTACTATGTTTTATTTTGTATAAATTATTTTAATATTAGAAAATACAATATACAAGTTTTTGAATAGAAACATATTAAAATGCCTAAACTCATTTTCATGTCAAGTTCAAACAAATAATTTAAATACTTAAAATCACAGTGCAGTAAGATGTAAATGAAATATGAATCTTATGTTGTATATTTTATTTTTGTTTCAATACTTGTACATTGTACATCTGTGAAGGTAATAATCAATATAGAGATCAGATATACGTCTATTTATTTTATTTTGATATACCGGCTTTATCTTCCAAGTTTAAGGTACTCGAGTAGTTATTGTTACATTGTGCAAATTTTCAGGAAACAAAACGTAGAAAACCAGATCTGATTTTAGTAAATCAAACGGCCATTTATAAATCTTTGATATACTTACTTTATCTTCCAAGTTTGAGGTATTCGAGTAGTTATTGTTACATTGTGCAAATTTTCAGGAAGCAAGATGTAGAAAACTAGATATGGTTTTAGTAAATCATACGGAAATTTATAAATCTTTGATATACTTACTTTATCCTCCAAGTTTGAGGTACTCGAGTAGTTATTGTTATATTGTGCAAATTTTCAGGAAACAAGATGTAGAAAACTAGATCTGGTTTTAGTAAATCATACGGCCATTTGTAAATCGTAGAATTTTCTGGAGGAAGATCATGATCTGCAAACGCTCTTGATATTGTGAAGGATGTTTGATCCATCCAATAACTGTAAAATAAAATAAACAATCATCGTACAATCTTTAAGTACACAGTTTACATGGTCAACGTAATGCTGCTATGTTAGTGATAAATACATGTTACATTTTTAATTCATATTGTCATATGTAAGTTGTTAAAATACTTAGAGTAGGTTTATAATGACATTATTCTGTCTTACCCATTTAAAACTACAGGCCACTTATTTGTAATTCTTGATGCAACTTGAGCAGAAGCGTAAATTGCTAAACCAAAATATGCCCGTCTTAAAACTGAACCATATTCAAAACTACTTCTGTGTGCGACTAAACAGTTTGGTGGATTTTGTAAGAAGCTTCCTCCGATTCTTCTTGCCAATCTCCGTGCTACTATTTTTCTACCTAAATAAAATGTATGGAAACTATTTATCATTAACATATTTTTTGTAATATATTAATCAGAATAGCTACATTAAAAATATAGAAAAAAACCTACTTGTTCTATGATTCCCTTCTATTACAATAAATGGCTGTTTTGCTGATGACATGACGGGAACATTGTGGCGGTAACCTAAACACACATGGTTAAAATCGTGTATGACTTTCCTAGTCGCCTCCAATTCTGAATGCTGGAAGACAAAATGTATAAAGTTGTTGTTTTATTATGACAAAAATGATATAACCCATACATACATTTTAATATAGATTGTGTGTCAAATTAAATAATATACATGTTCATTAAAATTATTATTGTTTATTCGGGAATACCTACAGTTTGTTCCCTTTTTATATTTATTTTTTTCCCCGATCTATGATTGCTTCCTCTTCTCAATTAACTAGTGTAGAAATAATATCTTTTTACTTACCTATTTTATTCAACATGAACTTTTCAACTAACTTTAACTGTTAACTGACATTTTTTCTTGAGTTATCTATAACTGGAGCCGATGCTATTAACCTATAAAACATTGGGATGGTTTGCTTACTGTAACTTTTGTTCACTTGTTGCAATAGGAGTCTCGATATTTTTCTAAAATGTCAGGCCATTCTTTCTGCGTGTCTGTAAATGGTGCCAGAATGTTATCTCTTTCTGTTTGTGTTTAGTTTTTAAGTTTTATTGACAGCTCAGATTAAGTATTTTAGTTCATGGTTCCTTCTTATTCTTAATTGCGTTGTATTTTTTTCAGGTTAAGAGTTAAACATAAGTCTAGGTACTCGGTTTCAATTATATATAGGCCTACTATAAGTATTATAAATGCATGGTTCATATTTAATAATATTTCGATATATTACAAACGTTAACAATTGTTTATTGAGTTTAGATTTAAAATCAAAAATTTTTGGAATAATTATTTTTAAACGCAATTAGAAATGTAAAAAATAAGTTTTATATTACACATAACAGTTTTATAAGCAATAGCCATATTCTTACAATATTATATAATGTCAACCCAAAAATAAGACATTTAAAGACATTTTTTGATACTTGTAACAAATAGATACAGATATTATTACACAAACGCCAACCACTGGCTCAGTTAATCATTTCAAACTAATGAACATAGAGAGTACATTTTCGAACGACGTTTACATTTACCCATAAACAAAAACTAAGAAAGGCATTTTCCATATCACACTCTTTAAAAAATCAGAAAGCTCTAATGTTATCTGCCGACAGCTAAGGCAAGGAAAGTAATTTTATAGAACATAACGCATACAAATCCATGTAATGGCAAGAATTTTTATAAAATCTAAAAATGTATTTCTGGAACGAACCAAAAACGCCCGCAATGGCTAGTGATTTGAAAACTTACGAAAAGGTAACTAAATTCATACGGATATCAAACTACGATTTATATTAGCTAAGAAAATTAAGTTGGAATAGTAGGCCTAAAAATTGCGAAATACTGGAATAGTTGATGAAATATTAATTTAAATAAACCTGTATACTTAGATAAAACTGTAATAGAAATTCAAAAAACATCAATACATTTATATTAAAGTTTGAATCTAAACTAGACTTTCAATTAATTTTATATTAATATTAATTTTAAACTCACAGAAAAATATAAATGTACATCTATACCTATTCTAAAACAGTAGTAACTACGCTTAAGGTTCGGCACACTTGCTGCAAATTGACGCAAGATGCAGTCATTTCAATTTGAACCTTATCTGTTTCCTATCTCAGCGGCAACCTTAAATCAACTCTAATTTGCCTCCAACCGTGATCAATAGAACATTTTTGATTGCTATTTGTATTTTTTTAAATTTATATACAAAGTTAGAAAATAATATTATTATTTAACTGTTTTTCATTTCTCATTCATAAATCAAACAGTTTAGAATATATTACAAAACATCCGTATGTTCCAAATTTAAAATATTATTTTATAAAATAATTGGCATATTTGGTAAACAAATTTTTGTATGTAAATTTTTATATATAGGCCTATCCAATTAAAAATGTTTAGGTGGAATGTATATATAAATACACTATACATGGCTAAGAAGTTTTAACATTATAATGAAAAAATTTAAAATAGTATATGTTCTTATCGTATAAGAAAATATATAAATGTTTCCGAAGTTAAAATAATAGGTATCTGATCTATCAAATTTGCATAAATGTATATGTTAATACTGAAAGGTTGTAACTTACATATATTGGCCAAGAAAATGAAATAACCATTACATATTTCATTAATTCTTTAACTCATATACAAATGTAATCAACTTCCATAGATTATTTGAGTTTGTTTTGATTGTAATTGTAAACATAACCTCAAAGTATAATCTAGGCTAGATTTCGATTAGGTATGTGTGTCCACATTTTCATCAGACAGTGTTGAAAGCCTTTAAAATGTTATTTAACGTAGTGGATAGGTCGCGGCTTCAAATGTGCACTAAGTTACCAAGTTGAGTCCTAAATAAATAAGTTTAGTGCATTATTTTCCTTGGAAACCCAAGTATGATTTTTAGGTTAGAAAGAGTATAGTTTAAGCGAAGCAAGTAGACAGGAGCTGAACCATTATAATATGTGTTATTGGATGTATAGTCTTACTAGCTAATAATTGAGTATACACATTTTCATTATTTTCCTTGGAAAAGCGCGTATTATAATACGTCCTAACGGTATACGTGCTAACGGTATCGGAATAGGTGAAATAAAAGTAACCCGCGTCTCAGAGAAACCTGCGTCACGTGTGTATCGCAACAGCAGTTTCTATGTATAGTAGATCATTTCTAGCATGAGCCGTCACCTCGAGATGCGCAGTGGTGGTTTGGTCAGAGATGCTCAGTCTATTGCCGAGCACTGAACGTAACACTTCGGTCTGGAAGTAATACAACACAAAGCTGTAGCGACAACAGTGATAGTAAGTAGCGTGGTGTCCCTTCCCCTCCAGCGGACGGCGTCCCGACTTGCTTAAATTCTTCCCTCCCGCCAGCTTGCTAAATCTGACGAACTATAGGACTACTTCTTCCAATCCTATTGAAAACAACGCAGTGTTCCGCGTCCATTTGCAGCAAGTGTGCTCCAGGGCTTTGAAAAGTTGAAAATGTACTTACTTCTTTAGAGTTGAACACTTTAAGAACAGAATCCAAGTCATGGAAAATCATTAAATTCTCCTTTTCAATTTCGGAAAATGCTAAAAGGTATAACATTGATTAAATTAATAAGTTTTTAAAACGCATACAATTTTACAGAATGTTGAGTTATTAATAAACAACTCATATTCGAATTAAAACTGAATGATGAACTTTATTTTCAACAAAAAAATACTTTTATATTGAATTGGTTAGGTGCACTACAGTATCACTATTTTATAAATTATTTTAAGTTGTTACAGCTTTTTTATATTTAAAATTATTATTGTACCGATTCAGTTAATTATTGCATTGGTAATTTTCATAGTATTATTTAGTACCTTATTTCAAATTTATTCATACTGGTTATCAAAAATTTTTGTTATTTTTATGAACACTATTATATAATAATGAAGCTATTAAGTTACACAATCTTAGCAATTATTTCAAAAAATAATTTTCCTTCATTAAATCAAAACCGATTAAAACGTTTGCATTTATTTAAATTCATATTCCGAAAGGTTAAATTCATTAAAATATTTAAACTAAAATTTAATTTTAATATTTATTAAAACAATAACTTCCATTACTTGTATCAGAAATAAATGATAAGTTTTTCTAAGAAGTTGCATAAAACAAATATGTAGATCATAATGTATTACTCACTCAGGTCTCCGGTGACTGTACTATTTGCTCCGAAACAATAATAATCTATTTTAACAACAGATACAAATATTACCATAAAATGCCCAGTTACCAGTTGCTTTATTGCTCCCATTATTGTTAAATAGCAGGTATTAAATCTGTTTCTGGTTTTACTACCTAGTTACACGTTTAACTTTTAAAATGGAATGTTAAGAATGTCACTACCGAATTTAAATGTCGTTATCTTGGATCTCGTTCAGAGTTCAAACTTTATCGTAAATTGTCTAAAATGTTTGTAATTGATGTTAAATACAGCTCTAAAACGTAATTTTAATTTCCTCAACCCGTTTAGTGTTGTCTAAACAGTACAAGTGTAATAACTAAATGATTGTGTATTAACAAATTTCTCAGGCAAATAATTTAATTACCTAAGTTTTGTGCATAGACATTTCAAATTTAGTCTAGATGTAAACATCAGCTATTCTTGTCTATAATGGGCATACATATAGCATAAAAAGTAAGAATAAGTATAGAATACAATATATTATGAATACATATAATAATCCAGAAGCTTTTATTTAGAAGTAACAATGCTTTGTATACTATAAAGTCGTAATGCCCTTAATTTCGTTTACTAGAATCATGTTTTAGTGTACGTAGCAAAAATTTTAGCTGTTTCACATCGTTCTGTTTTGTGCAGAAAAAAAAAAAAACATTGTTACGTGACTATTTAAAATTAGGGTTTAGTAATTAAATTGCAATTTACATAAATTACGAAAATGTATTAAGATAACTACAGAATATTTCTTTAACACACCGTTAATGGAATTCAATCAAAATTTCGTATTATATATTAATTATGAGTGAAAGTTAGCTTGCAATATTTCTCATTCCATTTTCATTAATTTCGTTTTTATGCTTAAGAATACCCGAATCTAAACCAGCGAATGTGTTTTTTCTTTCTTAATAAGTAACTTAAGATTAACTTAGGACCCATAAAGTACCTTACGATGTACGCCTCTTTGTATATAGGTGAAATTGATTACATGTGCAGCAGTCGCGTGATACGAATGGTTTTTTCACCTTCGATAAACCTTATAAAATCGATGTTTATGACAATACTACTTTTATAGTAAGACTTCTAAAAAAGTAATTAATTTAAACTTCTAATCTTAAAGACAAATCGTTTAACCATTTTATTTTATTTTAAATTCAAAATATACTTATCAAATTAAGTAAGTGCTGATCTGTGTCAGTCGTTTTATACAATTAATTTCAGTTTATAAATCATGCAATGTAGCTTGGCATTGTACTGTATTTCACTAAACAACTTTCTATTTTCAGGTAACATAAGTTATTAATTATCTAAAATTTATCACAAATGTAAATGCTTAAAGGTTAAACAGCAGCTTTCATATTTGCAGCGATATGTTTCTTGTTATTATTATTTTATCAAATATCCGTAGTTTAATTTTAGCGATAACGATAGGCATGATATTAATTGTATTTGATAGTGTGACAATACTTGAGAAATAAATACTTCTATAATTTTTCTAAAAGCAGTTGTAATTATAGAACATAATAACTTGATAACGAATGATATCAGATCGAATGATATATTTGGGTCACATTTGAAGCTAAAAACTCATTACCAAGCCATCAATGTTGTAACTTGAAAGGCTGTGTATAATAGTAGTTTTATACTGTTTAGTTGATAAAAATATTTGTATTGAAAAATGTATTTATGTAGTTTGTATATTTTCTCATTGTGTATACTATTGAAGGAACAATCAACATCATTTGGTATGTAGCGTAGTTTTTATTATTAAATATATTCAGTTTTTAATAGAATTAAGTACGAGCTGTTATGTTACATAACTTTTAAGGTATTATTATTAATTATAGGTGGTACATTATGAAAGTATAATTTAATTAGTTACTTAGAATGATAACTTAAATTTGTCTGAAAGTTCAACCGTAAATACAAATGTAAATGACTCAAATGTTTAACTTTAATAAATAAATAACACGTAAGGAGTTTTAAATAATCTTTGCCTATTGTATAACCATATAATATCATAAATAATTAATTGGTTCACCAATTTGTTCTTTAAATTTGGGTGACATTTTTGATTAAATACAAAAATTGTTTATACTTTTAATAAGTTAGAAATACAATTAAGTAACTATATAGTATAGTAAATCTTTAAAAATACAATAACTAAATACTTAAGAAATATTTGAAACCACATTACGTAGGCATTCAGCCCTGAAAACGTGTAGGTAATTCAATCTTAAGTCCTCTCAGACTGTTTTGCCAATTTGATGTCTTACAGTAAAAGCTTGAAAAACAGCGAAACACAATGATAGTTAAAAGTACATTATTTCTCACAAACCAAAACACCTTTATAACTTAAATACAGCAGTGTTCTTCATAGGTGTTAACGTTTTTGTTAACGTCAATAGTATATAAATATTTACACGTAATATAACATATAACATATAAAACTTATTTCCATGCAGTGCATTAGAGTAAAAATTTCATACAAACGTATAATTTAGAAATAGTCATAGTAATGCGGAAATATTAGTAAGACTAAATAATTCTTCAAATTAGGCATGGATTCCATTCCAAGCTTAGTATGGCTATTACATTATTTCAATTTTTATCCAATTACTCAAAATATGTTAGCAATGCTTAACTTTTCTTGTAGTTTAATAAGCATATATAAATAAATAGCATAACTTATTATTATTTGACAATTTATTTAGATATTTTATCCAGAACAAAAAAATATACGAATTTATAATAATTGCTTACTGCCCCTTATTGGTATGTTTTTATTTGTATGATAACTCTTATGCTATTATGTTGTTTAATTTTATTTTGCATTTCTATTTAATCATTTTTTTGTATTTTAAAAAAACATGTGTATAACGATACCTAACTAGCTTATACATACAAATCACATTAAAAGAAATATAAACGGACAGTAAAATCACTAAAAACAGTATTAAATATTAACTAATGAGCTGTGCTTTGGTATCGACATCTGCGGGACAGCTGGAGTGGCGTGTTCATGTCCTCCAACTTGCACTGTCTTTTACTCTCCAATATCCGTCCCTCTCGCTGTGTTTAAACAAGTCGAATCTTACATTTGAATATAAACAATTAGAGTTTATGAAGACTTAATGGCAGCTTGTCACTTCATACCACCGTCCTAGTCAACGCTAGTTATTAGCGTAACTTTGTATCGGTATTGCTAAGACTGTGTTCCGAAGTTTTGAAATGGTTAACCGGTGTTTGGCTGAAGGCGTTACTCCATAGCTTCGTTGGAGTCAGCGTATATTCCACTGAAGTGTAGCCGTCTCCAGTTGGAATGTATGGTGGGTCCTCAAGTTGAGTTGAGTCACAAGCTATAGATCTAAGGTGTATCATCACAACTAGCGTCGACACGCTACCATTAAGTCTTCATAGACGCTAATTGTTTCAATTCAAATATAATATTCTATGTGTTTGTAAACCTTACTTATTGTAAATAAATGATGTGCAGCGAGATAGACGGAAATTTGAGAGTATAAGGCAGTGCAAGTTGGAGGACATGAGCACACCAATCCAGCAGTCCTATAAATACTGGCTCTTTATCTCGCTGCCTATCTCAAATAAACTTCATGTTTTCTTAAGAAAGCTTCTTTAACTACCTCCTTTAATGGTATTCCTGTTGATCCCGACAGCACGGGCTATCTCGTTGGTTGTCTGGCGTCCGATCCCTCGAGGACTAATTTACCTTCTTAACTCTTACCACGTATATCCTACTAAATACGCATATTGTCGAGTCCTTCTGAATCCTGGCACATAGATTCTCAATCCGAGTTTTATGAGGTTGAATATTAATTGATTGTAATGACATTTACAATCGTTATAGATATCCTCATCAAAGATATTAGCGAAGCTGATACGGGGGCAAATAGTATTTGTTCATTCTTTATATTGTGGCTAGTTAAATATAAATTTTATATATTGGCTACCGAAAGGCCTATTAAATGACGTATCTTGTAAAAAAATCTGAACAAAATGAACTAAATTAATTTTATGATTAGGAGGAAAGAATGCACATTTATTTTACCATTGTAATTTGATTTAAATTATAAATATGTATCTTCTCTATAAAAATTAACATCATTTATTTATAAACTAAATGGCTGTTTCGGAATATATTCAGATACACAGTTTAACGTGTAGCTAAGCAAATGAGTCCAGCTTGTACTTTTATATAAAAACAAATCATATGTTATAATATTATGAAAACAACAAATAGTGTAAGGAAATCCGTAATTTTTAGAATAGCGTAAGATAAGTTTTTCTAAAACATTATTGTCAGGGATGAAAAATGGCCATTTAATTGATTTCAATTATTAATACATATTATTTGCTTGTTAAATTCAAACCTTTTCTTAAGGCAGTTGATTTTAAATCATTTGTAAAACTTTTATAAAACTATAACCACAGACACATTTTGATAGCACATTGTATATATTAATTAATATATTAGAAAATACTCAGTGGAAATATTTAGTCTAGTTTTATGTTTCAGTCATGAATCAGCAAAGATATCGTCCTTCAAGCTTCAAAATATATTACAGTCTAAACACAATTATCAAAGAATTTACTAGTCGTGAAGTAAGTATGTCAATGATTTACTTAATTTCCACGGATTTTCCTACATACATGCATTCCAAAAACAGTCCTTTTACAAGAGGTTTTCTAAGTAATATTAAGTTAAGACAAAATTACTAGGCCTATAGAAACAGTTTTATAAAATTTCGATATTTAGTTTTGAAACATACGTTTTAGAGACTCCAGTATAATAGCTAACTACAATGTATTCCACTCATACACAAAATAATAGATAAACCAGACAAATCTACTTATTGTTTATACGTTATATGGTTTTCTTACTTTTTAAAATCTACCGGATTATTAAATTTGTAATTTCAGTTGTTATATTGCTTACTATTCTAGTATATTACAACTACGTTTCTAAACCTTTTATTAGTAAAAATGTAAGCACGATGTATAGTGATTGTAATATTTCCTCCCGTTTTCAAAATATAATAATAGCAATTGTATCAAATTTACTCACTTATGTATTTTATATCTTCTGGTAGTACTGTCACTTATCAGCAGTTCAGAAAACTTTGTATGCATACCAACACATATGTCCGAAACCTGTTCTGTACAAACAGTCAGGAAAGAGAAGACCATTTATAGTCATTGAAGGAACTGACAGAATTCGTAAGTATAATTCGTGAAATATTTTAGGTTAATTAGAATTATAGGTTTAAAAGGTGATTATTTCTTAGACTTACTAAACGTGCCTTCAACTCTTACCCTAAACGATTACATTCAAATCTATTTATAATCCAAATGTTTTGTCCTTATTGTAGTATTATTTATAAAACTCATTGACAAATTAGTAAAATCCTTAATCTTAGAAAACGTAATAATGCACTAACACATAAACGAACATGGCAGGAGTTTGTTAAATAAGCACAAATTGTTTAAAAAACATGTTATACAAAATATCCATAATTTGATCCAATCAGAGAAAACATGGTAAATGTTTTTTTCTTCTTAATTTGTGAAATAAAAATGTGAAATACAAGGACACAATAAATTTTTTTAATAAAATTAAGTTAAATTAATATCCTTACTAATGATGTTAAGGTTAACAACTAAATTACTATAAAACTTATATTTCTTTATATGCCTATTGGTATTAATAGAAAGGTAAATTGTTATTTAACAAAAGAACAAACAAAAAAAAACTAGAAACTAAACTAACTTAATAAAAACTAACTCAACATTCCGTTAAAAGCTGATGCATTGAAACATCCATAGAAGATTAAATGATCGATTGTATAGCCGTTGGAAGTATATTTAAAAATTATATTAAATATTTGAAACAATAAAATATTTGTATAAATGACGGTTCCAATTATAATTTGAAAAATGTGCACTGTATGTATTTTTACTTAAATTTCTTACATTGCACAATCAACTCTCACTCTATCGATATGGTTATAATAAATACAACTTTTTGGCAATTAATTAATTCAAAATAAAAAATCCAACTTATTTTTATTTAAATATTCGTATTTCGTATAATATATTATTGTAAAACCATGTTTTTGATTTAAAAATTTTTTAGTTGTTAGTGCTGTTGCTAAATCCTTGACTTTAATCATGGGAGCAACATACTTGCACAATCCGCCGAAATGTTTTAAACAGCTTCTGGGAAAGTTTACATACAACTCACCTATACGGAGGACATTTTATGCTCTTGGTAACTACGTAGTTTCTAATACAGCAAGGCGGACGTACAATAGATTTCCAGTAGTAGTACCAGGGTAAGTTTTGTTTGAATATTGTTTTAATTTGCATAAGGGTTATAGGTGGTTCTATATTTAGTAAAATTATTATTGGTCGTGCAATTTTTTTGCCAAACAATTTAAATATTAAATTTAAGCAAATTAAAATATTTTTTTCGGTATATTATAATTAAATGGTTTATAATATAACCAAAATGTACTAGTTATGTCCTTTAAATAATAATTTATTTGAGATTTACTCCATTCATTTACCCTCCATTGCGATCATCAACGTTTCTTTTATGGCGTCTACAGTTGACATTCCACGCCCAAAACCGAATTGATTCCTCGAGAAGCCTCCAATAGATTCCATGTGATCTTCTAAACGTCCAAGAACCAGACCTTCTGATATTTTTCCCATCGTGTTCAGAAGGCAAATTGGACGATAAGACGAGGTCTTGTCCAAGGGCTTATCTGTTTTTCTCAAAAGGACTAACTTCTGTTTCTTCCAGGGCTACGGAAAACTACCGTTTTTGAGACACTCGTTGTATAAATCTAAGATCTTGTTAGGGTAATCGTCTATGATGCGTTTCAGTATCTCATTGGGGATCTCGTCTGGGCCTGGTGACTTACCAATTTTGAGCCGTAGTCCTTCTCTCTTGAGGTCCTCGAACCGGAATCGTTCTTCACCCAGAAATTCTATTCTTATTGGACGATCTACTCGTTGCACTTCCTCTCTGTGGAATAGGTCCTTAATTATCTCCTTCACCCAGCGTTCCTCGTTGAGAGGTAGACTTTTCTTGTTAGCTCCCAGCCTCTTACACACTAATTTGTAAGGGAACCCCCATGGGTCGTTATCAACTTCTTACAGGAGGCCACGCCATTTCCTCATCTTGCTATCCCTGATGGCCTTATTAAAATTCTGTCTGACTTCATTGTACAGCCTAACCAGTATCTGGTTCCCTCTGGATCTTGTCGCCCTTCTTTTCGCCTTCAGACATTCCATCCTCAGAGCAGCAATGTCTTCCGTCCACCAGTACTTGGCCCTGTGACTAAACGCTTAGCGTTTCATCCTCCAGAACCTTCCAGCTTGAGATCCTCCTATCAACATTTTGACTAGCCAAGGTCAGGTCGATGATGGACTCTGCCATCCCTCTTGTGAATGTGGGTCGATCCCCCACATTAACTACAACTAAGTCGAGACGTCCTATCATCTCTTCCGTCAATTGTACTCTCCAGTCGTGCCGCCATTCACTATAAAGGTGGGATTTAGCATTGAAGTCATCGGCTATGATAACTTAATCCCCGTCTCTTCTAACGCTACACTCCAAGTTAAATAAGTCCTTCTCGAACTTCTCCCTGCTATCATTCGGTGAGAAATAGCAGTTGTATATTCTCAAGTCATTGCTTCTGATAAAGACGAAACTCCTATCAGTTTCTTCCAATCCTTGACTCGGATCGCCAAATTTGCAATCAAACTTGCAGCTCGGCTACTAGCATCATCATACCATTCTGCCGTGTCTATTTTCCCACTATGCTCAGATATCAACAAGACGTCAGCTTGGTGTTCAGCTGCTGTCTGTAAGCACAGGTTCTGGGCAACTCTTCCTCTTCACAATTTTACTTGTATGAACGTGGTTTCTCTCCTCGGTGTTGTCTGGCGTGGTGGTCACAGCATTAATTGTTTCCCTTTTGTTCCTTAAGTGCCTCGCGGAAAGCATGCCATGCTCCAGAACCCAGAACATGGGAAACCTCCTTCTCAAACAAATTGTTTGCAACGCATAGAATTTATCGAGGTACTTCGTTGCATTCGCTTTGATTGTGGACTTTTCCTCCACATCTGAAGCATACACCTTCTCCTTTTCTTTCCGGGCCATTTCAATCAGCTTGAAGAGGTCCGAAATCAAGACACCTGATGCACTGCACCAACTTGGTCCACCCTCTGATCCTACAGTTAATCCATCCTATTTTAATTTTCCACTTCTCAATAAGGTTTTCGCATCTTTACTTCTCAGCTCTACAAAGTACCTGCTGTCTTGTATTGAGTTTAGTTACGGTGATATTAGCCTCGACCGTTTCAGACTTCAACGCTAACTCCAACGCGCTTTTAACTTTTTCCTCTGTAGTACAACAGTCCAGGTCTCTTATTTCAAGCTTTGTTTAGGATCCAGCCTCGAACTTCAGTGCCTTCACCTAAGATTTCCTTGAGCTCATCCCTAAAATTTGCGCTGTCCTTTGTTCCAGAGCCTAACTCGAACAGTACGCTGCCCATCCCATGTCTTACGGATTATTTTTATTTCTGTACCTGTATTCCCCGGCATAGCAGTAGTGCGAATTTTCTACAGTGTGTCCGCGTATGACTGGCCCTCCGTGGGGTTTATGAGGATTTCTTCTGCTTTCGGTCTTAATCGTATCGATTTATTGGGACCGTCCTTCTTCTGGGTCGTTTGTACAACCTTTTCTCTCTCCTTCCGATCATTTATCGTCTTCTTCTGGCGGGCTCTTCTTGTTTCGACGACAGCGAATCCTTCCTCTTCCTCCGTCTCCGTACCTATATACGACCTGAGTTCATCCTCCGCCTTCCTCTTTTTCTCCTCCCTATTTTGAAGAGGGCTCGGAGCGTTTCTTTTGCCACTCTCTTCAGCCCTTCCGGCCCCTCATCCTCCGGACTCAATAGCTTGTCTTTCAGTGCTGATCTACTCTTATCTGACGGAGATGATCTGTCCGATTCCAACCTTGCCATTAGCCCTTCAACAGCATTCCGGCGCATATTTCAACACGTTTGTAAAACAGCAAGGGTTTTCTCGATCAACACCATGTTGTTCTTTACGGCCATCACGATGTTTCTCTATTTAGCAGCTGCCAGTTTCATCGCAATTTCTTCGTGTGATTGGTCGCCCCCACAATCATTGTGACCAACACCTGCCACCGGGGGTTGCACCCGATCGGAACCGGCGGCAGAGCTCACCTCAAGATGCTTATCTGCGAGGGCTATATCCGTTGGTTTATCACACATCATATGGTGTTTCCTAAGAAGAAGGATAGCGTAGTGTTAAAGAAGTATCCCTAGCCCTCGAATACTCTAATAGCATCGTGATCGGAAGAAAATTGGTCAAGAGAGACCGTTTGGCCAAGAGAGACCAGATAGGATTGATAAAATAATAAGGGATCTAACCCAAGACAAGAAGAAGAAAGTACTCTTGAGATGATTGCGAACATGGCAAATATTTTATCTGTAAATACTTTTAAACCTGTGTGCATATATTCCATTTTTTAAGGGTTTACTAAAAAGTTTAACATTATGTTAACAAATTATACAACTCTAGAAAATGAATAAATAAATAAATGATTATAAATACCTTGTTATAAATGTTTGCCTCAAAAATCTTTGTTAGGCAATTGCCAACAATAAAAAATTATAAAAATTAAATAATTTGATTTTATTTGTATAAAATATATTACATTCTATATAGCATTATAATGCTGTAAAAATCAAATATTTTTATTACAAAATATGTTATTTTTTTATTTTTTGTTAAAATTACAGAAGACTTTAACTTCATAACCACCAAAAGTCAATACAAGTAATATAACTGTTTTTCTGCGTTAAACATACTTAAAATATATGGATAGTTATAAGGTTATATATCCTTAAATAAAAACATGAATACAACTAATTGTTTTGTGCGTTTACAATTAATCTAAACCTATAAAGCATATTAAGTGTTAAAATAGTGATTATATTGAACATCTTTTTTGAATTTACTTTTATATACTTTATTATTTAGATATCACTTTGTTTAATCAGGTATTGGCTGGAGCATACAGCATTTGCCATTTCTAATAATTATAAAAATCGACCGCTTCCACACCCAATGGAAAGCATATATAACTGGCCAGGTGACTTACTACCTCCCGACGTTATCTTCCATTTAAGGACTCCAAAGACTTCTGAAACTTTAAGGTGGAATCCATCAGCGAAATATGACTGGAGGACAAGGTGAAATTCTGAAAAGTTTAAATATATTGCCACTTAATAATAATTTTTTTTTTAAATATCAAATGTAATCAATCCAAAATGTATGCATTTTATACTGAATTACACACAAAACTAAATACGCAATTCTAATGCCTAACTATAGAGAATTAAACCAGAAAGCATGATATGACTAATGTAAAAATATAACAAAATATACTAAATCTATCTATATAAAAGCGAAATGGCAATCATTCATTCATCAGCAGAACTAAAAATCTACTGAACCAAATGAGTTCAAATTTGGCAAGCATGTTCAGTTGGACCTTTAGACGCGCACTAAGAACGGATTTTGAAAACATCCCAAAGAAACGCCCAAAAGTCACGTTTTTCTAGCGATTTTTTGCGTTTTCTCAGCTTTTTCGAGAACTAATTGGCAGAAAATGTTGAAATTTGGTACTTAGGTTCGTTTAAGGCCTAAAAGTAGTCTATTAAAAAATGTTTGAGATTCTCCCAAAATTATGCCAGAAATAGGCGTTTTTGCATTTTTCCTTGCGTTTTCAATGCGTTTTCGATCATCCTCAAATTACGCCCGAACGGATTGGAATGAAATTTGGTATGTAGCTTCCTCTAGGGCCTTAGGCGCTCTCTAAGAAAGGGTATGGAAAATTTCGAAATTTTGGGAGGGGTTTGGGGGGATCAAAGTTACTAAAATTATAATTTCAGATCTTTTATTATTATGACAATAGTGCTTTTATTATTTAAGATCTATATATATAAAAGCCAAATACCACTCACTAACTGAACACTTCAAAAGATTACAATTACGTTAAAAAGACTGAAAATACTAACCACCACGGGCAACGCCGTACGTGTCAGCTAGTTTAAATATATTTTAATGACAATATAATAATAATACATAACAATACATTAGTATATACTACTAAATAAGTTTTTCAGTAAAAGGTCCTGACAAATATTATGTTTCAAATAGATTATTTATTAGGTGACATTATAGCTAAAAGTACTAAAACTATATGCATAGTTCTTATTTAATTTTAAAAGATTTCTTGTTTAAATTTTGAGAGAAAATATATATTTTCAATTACATTTTAGATATATAATACATTCATATTCCTTTTTTCAAATTAATTTGAAGTTACATTGTAGATAATATCAATTTATACATACATAATGTGAAATATTCTTTCAATGTTGTTTCAGGACAGTAGATATATACGACATTATAAACCACCCAAGGATAGTACGTTTAGATGCCATGATGGGTATACCAAGTCTGTTGGAAGAAATTGTTTACTATTTAAACACAACACTAAGACAAAGGTTTTACGTAAATGTCAAGCAAGTAGAGAATGTGTTTCCACTGATTTACCCCAATATGTCCACCACTACTATTAAATACGAAAGTGTAACTGATCCTACGTAATAAATTTATTTCAATATAATAGAATTAACGAATTTATCCTGCTTTAATCACATTATTTCAAGTATTCAATGTCGTAGGTATGAACTTTTTTTATAAGACTGATACGAAATAAAACTAAAAATGTATATTCTTCTTTTAAATGTGGTAAGAGTTTTACTTGAAAGAAGTATTTAATTTTCTATTCTCGGTTGAATACAAACGACACTTATAGTTCTCTGTAGCATTGATGGCTTTCGTACATTTTAAACGGAGATTTTTTAAAAGGACATTTTCTTTAAACGACTGCATTTTAACACTTCTACTATTTTCATCATGGACCACAGTTGCCATTGTTTTAGTAGTTATTATTGATGTTTTGTTAAATTATAATTTGTTTTAATAAATAAGTCAGAAGGTTTCTATAGTTATAGTTTCACTTGGAAAAGCAGGGTGATGCAGTGGCTCATGAGGTAAGCTAGAGTTGAAACTCCGATATACAGTGTGATTGAAAAGTCCCGGAACGGTGTAATATATTTTTTACCATTATAGATAAAGTAATGAGACTTGGTATATCAATAATAGCCATAAATTTCTACTCTTTTAAGGTATTATCACTTTTTTATCCCTTAAGGGGGACGGCCGACGAGGAGTCAGACAAAATTCTTAAATAGCAGCATAGGTCGAGTTTGGTATCAAATTAAAGGTCTTAGTTAGTAGAACACATTGCCGCAAACCGGACTTCGAAAGGTCCACTCTAACCAAAATGGCGGCCCTAAACGTGTTGAAATAAATTGACATAAAGTTGCTAATATC
>JAGFPH010004190.1:98960-123275 GCA_018207615.1 Philaenus spumarius
ACTTTTAATAAATTTTTACGATCTCAACTCGGAGCCATTATATGTTTTTATTAATGTTTTTGTGTTGTAAAGTGTTTACCTGAGGATGGGCGAATTCCCGAAACCGCGGTCGTAAAATAAGAAGTGAGAAGAAGGAAGGATTAGTTGACGTACCAAACTAAGGTAATATTGATTATTATTAATAAATAATATATCGAAGTTTAATATATAGCCTATATTTTTTTTAACCCTAGAACCGGCAGACGGTACAAAACGTACCTTCACTCCAACACATTTGTAACGAGTGATTTTATTAAATATTTGACCCACTAAAAATCTTCCGATCTCAAAAAAAAACATATATACCATTCGAAATATAATGTTTTAAACTTTAATTTTTGTATTTACAATTTTTAAAACGTATATTTACTTGTGTAATCATCGTTTCAGTTGACGTGTTGTCAGAACAACTGTGACGTAACACGCCTATACGGGCGGAATTCCAGTTCCTTTGTCCGTCCCTACAGCCCACCCAGTATTGTTTCTGGGTTAATCCTATAAACCGTTTGATTAATTCAACCTTCCACTATCCGAAACTGTCATCCAATTAAAATTCAGTCAATCAGTTCAAACGCTAGAGGGGATTTTGTTGACCCTTGCAATTGGTCAGATTTCCAAAAATAATACAGCACATTTTGCGTTCGAGATATTTCTTATAATTCGAATTATTTCAAGACTTTTTTATATCTATTTATAGACCAAAGTTCATTATTTCGTTTGTTGTACAGCAAACTATATTTGACTGGTTATATGTTATTCAAACAGCAGTTGAAAGTACATATTTGCGCAGAAATCATACCACCGCTTGAGATTGCAAAACAAGCCTGTTTCCATTGTCTTCAACGGTCATTTTTTGAATTTCCTTTGTCCGCACGAGGTTTTATTTGATCCATCTCACTTTTGTAATTCAATTGATTTTAAGTAAAACACTTTTATGATATGGTAATATACAAGTATACAGTTCAATTCTTTGATTTATTCTCTACGCTTTGTTATAATAATATTTCATTTTTGGGCAAAGCAAATATTCCTAAATTACGTTTCAAACCAGGCCTAGTTTTGTTAACACAATTGTAGGAACAAAAAACTGGTGTTTTCAAAAAAATAAATTTGAAATTGATCAATGTTTTTTATACAGTTCTATTTAGAACTAAATTACAAAACTTTTTTCATTTATAGAAAAAATTTTAAAATTTTTTACTAATTTTAATGTAGACCTAAAGTTGAACTTTTATTATTCGTAACTGAACATTTTTTGTTTCTTGAGCTAATAACATTGTAAATTTTACATCTATAATTTTTTACTGGCATATACAGGGTGTATCAGGAAGAAATGGAAAGAATTGCAAGACGTGTTCTACTGGTGAAAATAATGAAAAAAGTTCATATAAACATAGGTCCGCAAACGCTTCGTTTTCCAGATATCCGCCATTTTGTTTTTTGTACAAAATAATTCATATCTAGAGAACGGTTTGACTGATTGAGTTCAAACTTGGTGTGAAGTTTAACCTCACAATGATATACCTCAAGAAAAATAAACGATTAAATCCAATCATGCGTTTCAAAATGGCGGCTGTTTGAAAATGTCAAACCCAAATTACTCCAAAACTGTACATTTTAACGAAAAATGTCAAGACACCTTTTTTGTAGCCCTTTTGATTTCCTATCGGATGGTCTAACTGTCAAAACAATCGGATGAAGGATAATAGCTAAGTTAAAAGGTAATGGCAACAAATGTCTAAACAATATTGTAGTATTTACTGTGTTGGTATAGGATGCCGGGTTGAACAAACCAATTAGTACACATTACTTAACTGTTATCCTTCATACGATTGTTTGTAAAGTTACACCACCCGATAGGGAATCAAAAGGGCTACAAAAAAGGTGTCTTGACATTTTTCGTTATAATGTACGGTTTTGGAGTAATTTAGGTTTAAAATTTTCAAACCGCCGCCATTTTGAAACGCATGATTGGATTTAATCGTTTATTTTTCTTGAGTTATATCATTGTAAGGTTAAACTTCATACCAAGCTTGAACTCAATCAGTCAAACCGCTATCTAGATATGAATTATTTTGTACAAAAAACAAAATGGCGGATATCTGGAAAACTAAGTGTTTGCGGACCTATGTTTATATGAACTCTTTTCATTATTTTCACCAGTAGAACACGTCCTGCAATTCTTTCCGTTTCTTCCTGATACACCCTGTATAAATGCTTTGAACCTTTCTCCACAAAAAAATCTATGGAACACTTTTTGATTGGGGTTAATTTACTATTTTTGACGAATTTAAAAAAAAATGCGTGCAAACTCCAAAAATCCATTTTTGGTACCATTGCCGGTTCTAGAGTTGAATAAATAGTTTGTATTCAACCTTAAAATTAATATTGTTTTTGAAATAAATACTGCTGCTGTAATGAAAGCTACTCTTGTCATGAACCTTTTACAAATTAATATTACAATACCAATTTGGTATCAGAAGGTTATAAATACTTTTGATATACATTATATGATGCAAAAGATAGTTTTCTGAGAGCGATCATTTTGTTCAATTGGGTAGTGTTATTTATTATTCATAGTATTAGTAAAAAGATTTTTTTATTTGAAAAACAAAAACAAACTATTGTATACACAATCAGTGTCCAAAAAAAATTATGTAAGGAAATCAGCAAATCAAAATATAGATAACAAGAATCTATTGGTGTTTTATATAGTAATAACAGATTATTACATTTTGGCACAATTTATTATATTGTATTTCGTTAGAGAATGTAAAATACCCCATTCAAATATGTATGAAGTAAATTTGTTACTAGCAGCAGATTATAAAACTATTCTAAAATGTAGAAATTCTTAGAAAACAACTATTTTGATAAATTCTAAACTTTATTAAGCACAAAGTTTTGTATCTGTAAGAGTAAATACTTTTGACATAGTTTAACTCAAACAATTAATCTTATTGTGAACGTAAAAGAGTATTATTCAATAAACACTGTACATTAAAATACATTAGAATTATGTTATATTACTTCCGATATTATACATAATGTTTAACACATAAAAAAAAGTATTTATTGCTCGTTAAAATTTATTCAAACTTTACTTTAACGTATGAACTCCTGTGAATTCTTGTTGAATGTTTGATTTTGAGAGTGTAGTAATGCTCTTTAACTAACCAAAGTTAAAAAGCATACTACAAAAGCTATGCGTTACCACGTTAAACGGCAACTACACATAGAGTAGCTAAACAAACGATTTCTCCTCGTCCTTACTGTTGACTTTGCAACACAGCTTGGGTGTAGAAAACCAGTTTCTTGCGTTTAGTGTTGTCTGTGTAAGTATTTTAAATAAGTAAATAATTGTAATTTACTGTTTTAGATGTTATATGTTTTACGGGACAGTAGAATGTTTGGTATGTGCTCCTTTTTCTAAAATAATACTCTGTAAGACATATCTGCGCATAGTAGTAATGACATAACATCATAATGAAGTACAATAGCAATAACTATATTTGGAAGAATTAACGCAAAGTCTTCTATTAGACTATATGACACTAATAAACAATATTTTACTAAATGAAACTTTCGTACTTTTTAACATAGTTATTTTAGCCAAGGTACTAAGCATGCACCGGGGGGAACTAGTCTAGACTGTGGGAATAACCTCGTATGTACTGAGACCCCGCCTCTTCGTTCTTATCTGATGTGGCGAACTTTACTATGTTTGCTCATTGGGCTTGGATGCCCTGAGGGAGATGAATTAGTATCATAAATTAGATAAGATTTAAAGGAAAGCTTGTCATTGAGGACGTTGTGGGGATCTTGAACTCTTCCTCGAATCAATGAATCTACTTTTATTGAAAATATGTCTCCATGCTAGTGTGGATATCTGTGTATTAATGGGTTTTCAATCCATTCAAGCAGAATTTGCGGAAAATATTATCTTGGTCAGGTGCCATTGTAATTGTAATATATTTAACTAAACACTTACACTCGTCGGATATTAGAGAGTAGTATATTCGAAGATATTATTGGATTTACTTACAATGTATCCAATAAAGATAATGATTTAAATGTTAACAAAATGTAGATACAAAAAGTTAAGTATTGTTGTATCGCATTAGCAATATCAAGTGATAGTCGGTAATTGGTATTTAATACGTAGTTTTCTTAAAATTAAGTATTTATCTAAATGGGTTTATAGACAAACTCGAAACATTCCCCAATACATAATTATTGAAAAATCAATCCATTGTAAAAAGTAACTCCCGTATTGTTTGATATATGTAAATGTGATTCTGTGACATTATTTAACTAAGCATAAAAAAACTAAGTCCAGTGACTTTAAATGAAGTACAATATCTGGAAAAAGTTATTAAGCCTTTTATTAAAAACCTAAGTTCTTTTAGTTTTAATGATAAACAAGAAACTTGCTTTTTCGAACAGCTTTTTCAACAAATCAGGACAACTAGCCTTTCGATTGATTTACACTATCATACAAACTTTATTTTAGATGTGGAATAAACATTTACTTTACTCAAACTTCTCATTCTAAAAAAGCAGTTTTAAAACAACAATTGCCGTTTAGATTTTGTAAGTGTTTTGATTTGAAAATAAAAACAATATCTAACTATTTCGTTTGGGTAGACAATGGGCAAATGTACTTTTTAACGTGAACATATCGCTCAAAAGGAACCTTTCTTCAAAATTTTAGGTATGTACGCATTGTAGTGTAAGAGATTTTCTAATGTTTTAGTCTGATCTTGCAACCATGCTGTAGATCTTAGTTATAGTTTAATTTGACGTTTATTTTTAAAGTATATTAAAAAAAGTACAAATCATTCAATAAGTTATACTATCAATACTAATAATGTTCATGAGCAAACAAAGAGAAGGATAAGGCCTAAATATTTACAAAAAAGAGTTGTTAAAAAGAAACAATATAAAGCTGTATATGTAATTGTATAATAGTTTTATATCACTTTTATTTATTCAATGCTACATCAGATATGACATTATTATTGTTACGCAATTATTAGTTATGTTAATTGTCAACTTGGAAGATCATCTGATATGTCTAATATTTATTGTAATGTATACACTGTAATAAGATTAAAGTTGTATTCACGTATGCAATTTATCATTCACAGTAAGCTGTATAAAACTTCATGTAGACCTATCTTGTATAGAAAATGGGTGCCTGGTGAGGAATTACTTAATAATTTGGTTGTAAAACAGTTTTTTGACTTTAAACTTAATAGTACAGACAATTTTTAACGTTTACGTAAGCATAATTAATAATTTAGTATTTACTCCACTTGTTTTAAGGTTGTAAATAATCAATACTTCTATAATTATTTTTGTTTATAAAAATATTGAGAAAATATCTTAGTTGGCAAACTACTATATAAGGACCTATTTGCCTATAGTATAAAATATTTTTAATAATCTAATTTTTATCCCTTAAAATTTACTGATGGAGAAATATATTTTTTAAATAATGAAATGTATTAATATTTTACTCACAAACAAATTAGTGTTCAGTCTGATTATACAAATAATTACTAAAACCTTTAATTTTAAATTAGTACATGTTTAGTATAATTTTTTGTATTTTAATTAAAAGATATAGGCCCTACAGTATATTGTTTTATCAAAAATTCTTATCATAATATTTCTTATTGTATATTATCAAAGCGTAAATTTAATTGAACAGAAATTGAATTATAATTAGTGATGTTATTAATGTCCAAATATTTTAAATTCTTTTATCCATTTTACAGCAATAAGGATCGTTTCAGAGAAAGAAGAAAATAGAGAAAAGATTTTCCAATCCAGCTAAGTGCACATACCTATTGTTTTACATTCAAATATTTTACAAAAAAAAATCAGTGCTACTGATTTTTTCTTCAAAGAGATACTTACTATAACAAATTGTACACAAACCTTTAGTGTCTGTATTTCTAAATAAGTTGAATCACTGAATAGTATTAGATTAGTTTACCATTCCCTGCTGTAAATAATTACATATTGAAATATTATATTCGATCCTTTTGTATAGTAATGATTTTTTTCAGTCTATAACAACTATGTCTTTGGCAGAAAATTTGAGATATATGATACCGTTTCTTCTTGTTTATTTGATCATTATAATGATTGTTGTATATTTTATGTATCAAGGTGGCCTTCAAGCAATACAGAGTGGAATGTTAATTTACCCTTCAAATGAAAGTGTAAGTATCTCAGAACTATACTAGCCTATGTACTATGTTTCGTAGTAAATGTATGTAAATTAAAATTGTAAAACAAGCATGCAAATCATTTACTTCACAATATTATACACGCAATCGCATTACCTGATTTTCTCACTCTGACATTAGACAGTGGGTCGAAAATAAACATTTTTTTTTTTTTAATATGAACACATATATTTATTTGAATAGTTCATACAATGTGTGTTAGCTTTTCATACAAACGAACTGAATTAATTTCGTATATCAAATTTCAATAATAGTTGTACCTTTAAAAATAAAATTTAATTAATACAAATGATTTATGATTTAATTAATAACTACAGATGACCGATCATAATTAATTAATAACTATTAGTGTTTCAAACTTAAAATGAAGTTTATATCATTAAAACATATTTATTTTGTTTTATGATCATTTTCATAATACGCATCGCCTTTATATTATTACATATTTTACCTTTATTTAATATATGAAATGTTTAAGTAACCCTTATTCTAAATTATAAATTTACAGATGCCAAGCTGGATGAAGGGAAATAATTAAGTATACAATTAGTCTATGACATTGTATTTAGACATTCATTTAATTAAAATTAAGGAAAGAGTTTTACAATCTTTTAGATAAAAAATTGCATTTATTGAACTGAACCTTTATAAGAAAGTAATTGCCTTTAGAAGAGTATATTATTATAGCATACCTTACGTAAAACCGTATTTTCAATAAATTACAGTACTAAAAAGAACGGAGTATACGTTTAAATACATTAAAATTTAACAAGTTCTGTACTCTTAAGCCTCGGCTACGATACGAGCGGTGGGCGGCGGTAGGCAGTAGCAGGTGCAAGCGGCGCACTTAAATTACCTAACTGATGGAGTGGTAAACCCGGTTGGCTTGGTACGATACAAGCGGTGGATGTGCGTTGGCATAACGCTCGCCGCTCAGAATCAAATCAGTTAGATAATTTTTCGACTGCCGCCTGACGCTCATGGGTTTCTTTACTTTCAACAAACATATGACATTGGTTAAAAAGGCAAAATTAAGTATTTTTGATACGTATACGTTCATGGCATACTAACGACCACTTATATACAAAATTTCAAGAAAATCCGACGGTAAACAAAAAAGATGCTATTTTTTGTGAGTAACTTTCGGAATTTTGTATTCGGTTCAAGGGTTTACTTATTCTTTAAACACCATGAATTATGGATTAAACAACACCAATGGATTAAAACTTTCTGTTACTTACCATTGTTATTTTCACAGGAAGCATATATTTTAAAATTACTCCCTCCCCGGGTTATAGCTGAATTTATGTTAAAGTCCAAATTTCAAGAAAATCAGACGGTAAACAAAAAAGATTCTAAATTGTGCGGTCATAATTTTTTAATTTGGCATTCTGTTATTTATTTTTTAAACCTCATAAAGGATTTAAACTTTCTGTTGTGGGACTGTTTAACATTGTTATTTTCACAGGAAGTATATATTTTTAAAATACTCTCTACCAGGGTTACACCTGAATTTCGGGACAAAAGTGAATATCACCTAAGTCTACGGTTAAAGATATAGTAGTCCTATATTGTGATTTTTCTATAAATACTGGTCTCTCACTAAGTATTTCCGTCAGCACTAGTTCCTCGAGTGACGTCATCTCGTTGACTGTGGGAATGTTGCCGCTTGTATCGTAGCCACGTCCGCCGCTCAGGCGATTTGCTAGTAACGCTCACCGCTCGTATCGTAGCCGAGGCTTTAGGCTCTTTAGACATTACACGTTTTCGCCAGCACGATAAAAAATCACACGGTTTTGAATATTGGCTTATCACTCTGTACGATTTTAACCGTTCAAAAATATTATTTGATCTTTGGACACTCTGATGAAGTTCTGTTAAAAGTATGGATCACGAACAAAACATGTTTTTTTTTTTTATCGTCGTTGGAAAAGACAAAGGCGCAATTGCCTTCACTGGGTTCATCCAATTAAAAAGAGACTTGAGTAAGTTGAGATATTATTATCCTTATAAATTTTGGCAAAAGTTTTGCCCCCATATCACAGGTTTTGCTAAAACAAGCGTAATTAAAACTTAACCCGTAAATTTTGTGTAAAAATCTACCATAACACACGAACTGGAACAAAACAAAGAACCAAGAAACGTTCACTGGAGACAGCTGCCGTACGATTAAAGCCATCTAGTATGAAAGTGTGCATTTGGCCACGTAGGCCACTGACCAGAGAGACGATACGGTAATCGTGTGGCTCCAGTGGCACTGGACTGCTGCAACACCAATATAAATCGTGTCCTTGTTGTAATCGTACAATGAGAAAGGTCCTGAACTATGCATTAGTCGACTAAAAGAAATTGCCTGTGCGGTATATTCCAGTACGATCAAAATCGTGTAGTGTGTAAAGAGCGTTAGGATGACGCTTAATAGATGAGCTGCACAAGCTTATCCAAGACCCAGCACGTTTGTATTTAGGCGTATCGTATATGCGGTTTCCATTGGTGTGAATCGCATGCATCTAATACGTGCGTAGCAATAGTTGCGTATTAGTTTGCCTGATTGCTTTCGGAGCAGTCGGTGTGAGAACCGTATCAAACATCTCTTCTAATAATCTCTTACGTGAACACATGTTTTTACGCACAACTAAGTGTATTCTACGCAGTCTAGGAAATCACTGAACGGCTGCTGCGTTTCCGTCCTACGATAAAACTGCGTCTAAAACGCGTCTAGGAAATCACGGCCTTAAACTGTTATTTTCTCAAGGTAAACAGGAAGGGAGTAAACCTCTAAAATAGTTATTTACGTGGTAGCTTTACCTCGTCACTAGAGTGTTAAAGAGATGCCTGGGTTGACAGTGAACTATCAAATACAGACAATAATATCGTAATGGATACTTTTATATTACTGAATTATTTACACTTTTTATAGTTATTTGAACACTTAAACTTAATCTAAAAATTCTCTAACACTGTGTTCCGTTTCTGGAGAAGTTTTTGCCGACCTATTGTTCTATCACCTCTGTTGATGCATTATTTCAGGGTGTTAAAGAGGCTCTAGGAATGCAAATTTTGATTCTCTGCTGGTACAGTTAATTAGGAAATTACGGCTTATTTGTTTAAAAGGGTATAGTACGTTATGGCCACTAAAACTTCAACTTGCTTAATATTAGCTCATATTAGACTATTGTAACACCTTGCATTAGGTAGATCATAAGCTAATTTTGAATGTTTAAGTAAAAAATATTCAAAATAATTAACTTTTCTATTTTACAAAATGTTCTGGTAGGATTACTTTTTTTAAGATATTCAAACAGTTACTCAGCTTGCACCTTGAAAATATCTAATTTATTAAGCAACTCTTTAAACTTGTCTCATAAATAAATGGCTGTATTAAAAAAAAAAAATATATATATATATATATATTTATAGAATGTTTGCTTAACCAAAATTTGTTACAAGTGCATTTATGTTTCATTAAAAAACAGCATCTCCGTGAATATTAAAAGCTGTTTGCACAGAAGCAAACGACAACGAACTGTAACAACTTTAAACCAATAAGTTTGATCCGCATATTCTATAGGAGCTTACAGTAAATTTAAACTAAATACCTCTCATTTGTTACATCTGTCATTTTCTTTGATTATGATGGTTAGACACTACTCACTCTTTTTTACAAGTTATATATGAGGTTTTTAATAATTTATTACGATGAGTAATTTTACCATTCAAATAACAATACCAATTACCCTGGCCAAATAGATTCAATGGATAGAGAATGTTCAGTATTTATCTGGAAAAAAATATGTTCCTTATATATAGTTTTAATAACAAAATATAATTGATAACAAATCTAATATATTAAAATTATTATACCACAATAGCAAAAAGATATACATACATATATATATATATTTATTTCTTAATTTATAATTAATCGTCTCAGGTTTATATGTAAAAGAACTATAGGAGAATGAAATTTTCCAGTTTTGATAAATAAGTAAAGGAAAGTTATTTATCGAATCAATTAGAAATATTTACTGTGCATTAGGAAAACATATAGCTATTAACGTGAAAACTTAATCTTCCTATACTGGATTAAATAAGAAATATGAATTATAAGGTAAATATAATTTTGAAAGCATAGGCCTATATAAATAAATAAGATTGAAGTGGTGCTACGTTCGTAAAAAGTATTTAGGTATTCTAGTATACCTAATCAAAATATTTACTAACTTGTTTGTATCAAAAACTAAAATTATAATGTAATGCAAATTGAAAGGAAAACTATTACTAACCAATATAGTTTTAAACTTACCTGATCAGTGAACAAACTTTTTTGCAGTAAAGGAATAGTAGACTACTGTATATTGTAAAAAAAGCATTATATTAGTATGAGAAATTTGCAAACATTATTTCTATCTTGTATATTAGTAATTTTTGAGCGATCACTCAATTTAACCCACCACTATCATCTGTATGATTGTTATTAATTTGATAATTTTTGTTAGCTTTTGGGAGCTGATGACGAAACTACTGGTCCACAAGTCCTTTTCCGGTTTTGTATTATGATAATGATTATGGAGAATAACAACAACAAAAAACACCTGAACAGCGAATTAGTATAGTCCTTTATTGTAAATATCGTTAAACCGCTTGAATTAGTGGTGTCAGTAAATATTAAACATTTGATAACTTTTTATATCACAAACGATTAAGATAAGAGGTTTTATAAGAAGCTGCCAGATAGTAGTAAAATAAAGACAGCATACGATAATGGATCGTTAATGCATAAGATTTACGATCAGTATCAATGAAGACTATAACTATTCATAACTCATAAAGCCCAGATGATTGACACTGACTCGTCTAAGCTTTTTATCGTCGGGTTGGTAAAATTTTTTATGAAGAAAATATAAATTGGATTTTGTTTGTTTTCAAAGCAATTACTTTTTCAAATTGGTTCACTATTTTAAGTTAATAAAAAAGGTCATAAATCAATAATATAAAATGCTAATTTTGTACTAAATATTAAAAAATAACTAGCAGAGATAAAAATGTCTGCGTGATGGGAAAATTAGTAGTGTATGTGATTGTACTAACTATATATTAAGCTAACTATGCATTTAGTCACAATTTAATGTTATTACTATTTAGCATTTAATTGTATTCATGTTGTTAGTTAAAACAAACTAACTTTAACGCAATTTCATATGACTGTGGCCTACAACTAAAATAAATACATCCGATTTAACTGCAAGAGTTCATTTTAACCAGCCGCAGGTGTTATCAGAAAATAAACTACAAAGTATACTTCTCTTGGAGCAACTATTAACCTGCAATAAAATTATTGACTGTATGAAGTTATTATTTATTAATTATGAGTATTTAATTTTATTACTAGTGATTATTCGAATTGATTGTTATTTATATGCTAAAAGCAGTACAAGTGTTTCATTGTCACTCGAGTTTAGCTCAATTTCGTAATATAAAACGGTAGGTTTTCTCATTCGCTACATTTGCTCAAACTGCTTCAAGTATTGTCGCCATACATATATAATAGAATAGACAAATTTGGTTCTAAAAATAAGAAAAAACAGGATTGAACTTAAAAATTTAAAATTAAAATGTGTGGAAATTAACATTGTATAATTTTATATTAGTGGACTTATTTATATTCGTTTTGATTCAATAATATTTATAGTGATCTTTAAAAAGTCTTTGGACGGTCATCTTTACAGGTAAATTTTTCAATAAGTATGTACGATTTTTGTCAATTTAACTTACTTATTTAGTGTTTATTTAGATAATCAAAATATTTTAAATATTTGCATGTAAATGTTTAATGTAACATTATTTTATGTTGAAGATAATAATATATCGGAATTGATTTACAATTTAGTCTAAATTAAACTGTCATGATCATGCTGTTTGTAAATATATCATACATTACTTACGTATAAACTATCGTTGAAGAAGGGGGAGTTCCGTTCATCATTATGCAGGATATTGTTTGACTATTTCTGCTCTTGACATTTTAATTTGTGAACACATCCATTGCAGAATTGCTTGCATTGTAATACCAAGATATATTTCATGTGGTAGCAGTACAGTTCTACATAAATATTTGAAACGTAATTTCATAATATTCCTCGTGAGGTAGGTATTTTAACATAATATACAATGAATAAATCTGATTCATATTAAATACTCATTTAATTCTCCTTACAAAAAATAATTGCATTTATTGGAAACTTCATACGTCCTGTACATGACAAAATTGTGTATTATAATATAATCTATGAAACAAATAAACAAAATAAATAAAGTGTGAATTATCATAATGCATATAGGCCAGTCGGTAGGGGTCAATACGGCTGATTTTTTTTATAAGTACATTAAAGTATGTAGATTAACATAAAAAAAAGTTTACCAGTCTATCAATTTCCCAAAGTCGAAAAAAATCGATTATCATTTTTTTTTTCGATTATCCTTAATATTTCGAGCTGGGATGAAGATAGAGAAAAATAGGTGAGGTATTTTTCTATAAAAAAGGTCATGTGTATTTATTTCGTCCGAGCAATGGTTTGTCTGTAAAAAAATCGATAATGCAGGTATGTATTTTGCAGCAGGGGAAACCACTAAAAGGGGACATCTTATTCATATATTAAGCGTTGGCTTATTCTAAATTGATTGAATTTTAATATATCGAACTAAAACTTGGTATAGCAGTTAAAATATATATTTTTAACATTTATGCTAAGTCTCAGCTTGTTATCTTGAAAATTACCCGGTCTAGAGTCGATTTCGTTTATCGATTTTAGGAGTACCGGACCCACCAATTCATTTTAAACAGCTCCAGTTTAGAAAATGTATGGAATATCAACATCAAATTTGTTTAAAAGTTGAGTACAATAGTATAAATATTCTTAGTAAGTATGAACGATTTTTGTCATGCTATTTTTAAAAACGAGGCGCTTGAAAATAGTCTTCTGTTTTACCTATCTTGTTTTTACTATAACACCTTTGGATTCAACGTCTCCATTTTCTACGTTTTTGAACATATCGATTTAAAAATTGGTACATAAGTTAAAAACACAATTTTTTTTGCTATATTTATTTTAACAACTATATTAAAAAAATTGACTAATCTGCAGCCAATTAACTCAAGCGTTTTGATGAAAATCTAAAAAGATCTGAATTTATACTTTTTTAAGTTACTTGTGATTTGAAAAGTAAATAATAAAAAAATGTTTATACTCCTTGATCTTGGTTGAATCTATATATTTAACTTGTAAAAAAACTTTCAGGTTGATATTTTAAAAAGTTTCTAAACTGGAGCTGTTTAAAATGAATTGGTGGGTCCGGTACTCCTAAAATCGATAATCGAAATCGACTCCTAGATAGGGTCATTTTCAAGATAACAAGCTGACACTCAGCATAAATGTTTAAAATATATACTTTAACTCCTACGTCAAGTTTCAATTTGATATATTATTTAAATTCGGCCAATTTAGAATGAGCCAAAGCTTCATATATGAATAAGATGTCCTCTTTTAGTGATTTCCCCTGATGCAAACGGAATTATGGAATTTTTTCCAGACAAACCATTGCTCGGACGAAATAAATACATATGTCCTTTTCTGTTGAAAAATACCTCCCCTACACGGTGGTATTTTTATTTTTCTCTATCTTCATCCCAGCTCGAAATATTAATTATAATCGAAAAAAAAATGAAAATCGATTTTTTTTTTCGACTTTGGGAAATCGATAGACTGGTAAACTTTTTTTAATGTTAATCTACATACTGTAAGGTACTTATAAAAAAAAATCAGCCGTAGTGAAAATTACTGGTAGTTGTAATCTATACCGACTGGGCTAATACGAAGTAGTTTAACTATCATTTGATCATAATCAAACGAAATTTATGTGAGGATATTTTAAAACTTATAATTAAATTTTGTAGAATTTGAAATATATTTAGACTGAATATTACTCTAGAGTAATCTGCTAACCTAGAAACAAATGGAATTTAGGATATTAGTTTATCCTTATATTTTAAAGAACCTAATGCAATTACTTCACAAGTTGTGCCAAGACACTAGACTATTTGTAAGTACTTTTCTTAACCCCCTAATTAACTGTTAGGTTTCTGTAATCATGAAAATGTACAGTACTTATTTTTTAAATGTTTGTTCTTACTTTGTTAACCCTTGCTTAAATAACTTTTGATTGGCTTTCAAAATGTTGTAATTTAACCAACATTTTTTACTTACAAAATTTCCATATCAAACCGTGTTTACAGGCTTATTTGAGTGTATTACAAAATAACTTTTATGTTTGTTTAGCATATATTAAGTTTTCTCCTTTTTTTAACTAATTGTAACTATAAGTAAAAAGAAGTAGTCTGAAATAAACATTCTTGGCAATTTTCCTTATTAGATGTGAAATGTGCAAATTGTATTTCACTTTTAGTTTGCCTAGAATAAGGAATGCGGTTACACGTGTATTCATTAAAGAAAAATTAACATGAATATTTTATGCTGCAAACCTTCCACTATGGGAAACTGCTTCAGCTGAAAGACAATTTCAAAGCTAACTTTAGTTTTAATAATGATTGCATTGTTTATTCTAGGAACATAATTTGTTGAAACAATAATGTGTGACATTCTGCACTACGTTGAGTGAATCGTAAAATAAGTCATAGAATATAAAGTAGTATATCGTAGTTCAATAATACATATTTCAGAAATACATCTTTAAAAGTCAAACTAATTTATCCAAGTCAAGTGTGGGGACTGCAATTACCAGTCAGACAGTACTTAATGAAGATACATTTAAAAACAATTAATAATTATTATTTATATTATATTTATAAAATAACACAAATGCAAATAAGACTATTAATTTAGGAGGATATATCACAGATAAAAGAACAACTGTATTTGGTTGAACCACTCGAAATCAATTTTGAAAAAATAAAAATTGCTGTAACTAAAAAATTTTAAATACTCAAAAATTCGTTGTGTGGCATATCGTTTGAAAGCTTATTTAATTCTGAATCCAAAAAGAAGCATAATTAATATGTTTTGTTTAAATTGTACAGCAAAATGGGGCACAATCGGAAAACACGATTTTGTTGTTTTGGCCGCCATTTTGAATCGGCTAAAAATATATATGTGCAAATTTCATTGTTGGGTTTCTCTTGAAATTCTACATCGAAATGATGTATTTCATAACCACCTTCCCATTTAAAAAAATGAAGTTCATTCCAAGATGGCGGATCCAAGATGGCGGTCAACAATTTCAAACTCACCAAAAAGTGGTTCTTTTATTTTTTTTATGGTTGTGAATAACTGCTTCTATTCCTATCTCACAAGACTCGTACTTTTTGAAATATTAAGCTGTTTCCTAGACTTTTGCCTCAGTCAGTATATATAAGCAATGTGTTTTAGTTTTATCTATTATCAAAGAATAAATATAAAGATTAAATATTTTCTTGTATTGTTTAGGAAACATAAATGTACCAATAGCCTATATATGTGTATTACTTTGAATTAAATCCCACCGTAAAAGAAAGACTAAACTTCGGTAATTGACCGAGCGTAGCAAGGTCTCCGTTTTAGCTCGACCGTTCGGCATTTCGTCAGTCTGTCTGTCTGTCTCACGATTACGACCAAACACCTTGACTGATTGTGATGATTTTTTGCATGAATGTTCCTTATTCCAAGACTAAGCGATGTATATATACGGTTTTTTTCCATTTTTCATTTGTAACCCCTTAAATATAAATTGCGGCCGCTCCGTTTCTCTTAGTGTAAGCTTTTTTCCAAAGCCAGTTTGTGGCTTAACCGTAAGTTGAATTTAAAAATTAATAACATTTTGCGGTAGTAAATTTGATTTTAAATAAAATTGTATTCTTGATGTTTTCCGTATCTCTAATGGTAAGCTTACAAAACGGCCGCAAACTTCAAATTTGTTAAAAATCGTCCAAATTTTTGTATTTTAACCATGTTTTTATACGTTTATTCTAAACCAGTTCAAAAGTGTTCCATAGCTTTTTTGTAGATAATGATTCAAAGAATTAATATATGTCAGTAAAAAAATGATTGAAGTAAAAAAGTTATTAGCTCAAGAAACAAGCATGTTCAATAACGAAAGAAAAAAGTTTAACTTTAGCTTTAGGCCTACATAAAAAGTAGTTAAAATGTTTTGTAATTTTTTCATAAATTTAAAAATTTCGTAATTTAGTTCTAAATAAAACTGTATAAATATATTTATCAATTTCAAATTTCTTATTTTGAAAACACCAGATTTTATGTTCATACTACATAGGCCAGTCAAGGGAGACAAAAAAAACATAAAACCTTTAAACAAATTAGGGTAAAGCTGAAATTATCTCATCAATAAACCACTACCAAAGTATAATTTTTACAAAAGTCCCCCTGGAGCTTCCCCCCCCCCCCTACCCCCTCAAAGAATAAAAATGTCAATAACTGCGGAAACCCCTAAATATACGGTACTAATAATCGGATCAAGTTGAATGTTTTTTGTTGTATTTGTTATAATATAGGCTGCAATAATCCTCTGCGATTACGTGCGTTCGACTGACGGGCGAGCGACTATTAGCCCACTCAATAAATGTTTTGTGTAGGAACTAATTAGTGAAAAGCTGATTTTTTTTATGGATGTTAGTTGATTATATAAGGAATATTTTCTGAAAATTGCCCGCCCCACCCCCTTAAAATTCACTTTTAAAAGACTTCTTTATTTTGTCAATATCTAAGAGATAACCAGCTATAGAGTCCTATTTATTTCATTATTGTAATCCTTAAAATAGTCTCTATCAGAAATGTTCATAGCCTTTAAGTTAAAAAATAATTATTTTCCGAGGATTTTTAAATTTAATGTTAAAATTTTAACTTTTCTATTACAATAAATACATGCTTAGCTATTTTTTATTAACATGAGGCAAGATATAAAACAAATTGCCCAAATAAAAATTTTAGGGTATTTTTCAATCTTTAAAATTATATATTTTATAAATGTTAAGTGCAGCCAGTTGACATAATCGGCCTGACAAAGGGAGGCGGCGCTGGGCGTACGAGTCCTCGCGGGCCGGATCAACGCGTTGGCGTATCGGCGGTAAATCTGCAGCCAAGTTTTTTTTTTTTTTTTTTGGAAGGGGAGGAATGCTCTTACGCAGACCTCTCAGCCAGCCTGAGAGGTACTTTGGGACTCGATCCGCTGCCGCGCGGACCCACTACCCACTAAACCATCCCCCTCTCCCCAAACTGCTCACATGGGAGGAGTAACAGAGTATAGGGAATATCCCTAATGACTGTAAGAGTCAATCTGATACATAACAAAATTATCATTAATGGTATGGCGGTGGCGGCTTGAAGATGTCTCTACTCGAGACCAACCATCAACGGAATCCAAGATCCATGCCTAAAACATCACCGGCATACTGTCTGCAGCAAAGGCCTATTGTTTAGACTTTTATAGCTGGTCTAATAATTATGGGTAAAATTGACTTAAACATATATTTTATTTTTTCATTTTTTGGGTGCAAGTTTTTGAACATGAAGTAAATAACAAGCTTCATTGAAGTTCGTTTGGAAAATGAAAAAATAAAATGAAATATATGTTTAACTCTCTAACTGTCAGACCATTCAACTTGAGTGGTTTCAGTGCGCCGCAGTAGTGAATTGAGTAGTATGTAACAACTCTACTTGTAATTAATATTTCACCCACTAAAAATCATCCAATCGCAATAAATCAAAAACCGTTGGAAAGGTAATGATATAAACTTTATTTGTTGTATTTACAATTTTTTTTTCCTAAAACGTATATTTACATACGTAATCATCGTTGTAGTTTATTAGTTTTCTTCAACGAACTCGGCGTCCGTCAATTCACCGGATTTCGTCATAAATAACGCATTTTTCTTCTCTCTCTAAAGCCCGCCCAGTACTTCTTCTAAATTAAACCTATATATCGTTGGATTCTTCACAATTGTCCCTATCTTATACTGCCATCCAATCAAAAATCGGACAAATAGTTCTAAAGTTGTGGGGCGTTTTGTAGACCCTTGCATTTGGTCAGTTTTGCATCCAATAAACAGCGGTAAATATTACACGTGATATCTGTATAACCACAATCTTTTTTAGAGATATTTTGATATCTTTGTAAACATAATACTTCAAGCTAACTTTCCCTGTACACCAAATATGCTATATTTGAACAGTTTGTTGTGTAGGACCGTGGGAAAGTGGCTGCTAATACGGTAATACGAAAATATTATTAAATTACGTTTTAAACTAGGCCTAGTTTTGTTAACAGTCGTGTATGTAGAACATAAAAACTGGTGTTTTTCAAAATAAGAAATTTGAAATTGATAAATAATGTTTTTATACAGTTCTATTTAGAACTAAATTACGAAACTTTTTACGCTTACGAAAAATTTATAAAAAATGTTTACTACTTTTTAAGGAGGCCTAAAGTTGAACATTTTCCTTTCGTTACTGAACATTTTTTGTTCCTAAGCTAATCAGTTTTACAATTTTACATCAATTGTAATAAAAAAGTTAAAATTTTAAAATTAAATTTAAAAATACATGGAAAATAATTATTTATAGTGTACCATCTAAAGGGGATTGACCAAATTGGAAGCACGTACTGGACCGAAACGCAGATGGTACATGCATGGATATATTAAAATGAATGTTATATATGCAAAATATTATTGTTGCATAAGCTTACCGGTACCTTAGTTTGAAAACACATGAGTAAGCTATTTACAGGAAATCACAATAAATACAATACATATAATATACAGTTTGTTTTTTAAACTTACAATTTAGAATTTATATATTGCGACGACAGAGCGCGCAAACTTTGCACAATTTTTCTGTCTGTGGGATTTCCCTACTTTGTCACAAAATAAACAGATTATACCACCTACTGGAAGTATAAGGCAAATTAATTTTGATAGCCTAGGTGATATAACTCTGGTTAGGATAACTATGCCTATAATCACTTTAATGAAAAATATTTTATTAAATTTCTTCCAGTTATTGATGTTAATATTAACTTTAAATATGATCAGCTCAGTAATTAAATTTAATTTTATTCGACGATCTCTGAGGAGTGAGAACAGTTTAACTGACCTTAGAATAATTAAATTATTTGTGCTTTGTAAACCTTCGATATTGATCATACACTGAAAAGAACTTATCATATAGGATACTCAGATAATAGGTTTTTCTTAAACAAGGTAAATTATTTATATTATTATTTTTTTATTTTTTTATTTTAAATCAAAAGAGAATTTATTTAACAAATAACTCAAAATTCTTTGTGGTTCTTTCCACTACAAAAAATAAATTTTTTTAAAACTAAATTAACTATTTACACCTATTTATTACTTCTTTTAGGTAGAACTATTTATTATTTAATCATTTAATTATGAAAATGATTTTAAATATTTAATTTACAAGACTGATAATTTTATATTTTATAAACCCTAATTTAACTATCTCAACCCAGTATCAATAATTATTTGAATTTAACTCATTCAATATTTTAATAGGGGACATCGTAACTTTGTTGACAGACCTTATATTACTGCGACCCTTGACTCTGAACTGCTTTCCCAGGAATGTTGATGGAAATACATCCTCCCTGAAGTCCGGTTATCGTTGGGGTAGTTGGACGTCTTCTGTGGTTTCAGATTCTGCCTGGTTGGATTTTTCCTGGTTTGAATTTCCATGAAGTCTTCTAGTGCCTTCCCTGGTTTGGTTTGCGCTTATTTATTCCAGTAATTTCTCAAAGTCCATTCGGTGTTCCAGGGGATTTTTGGGGACTTTTGTAAAAATGTACCTCTGGTAGTGGTTTATCGATGTTGAAAATTTTAGCTTTACCCTAATTTGTCTCCTACGAAAGCTTTTATTGACTGGGCTTACAAGGCTGTTCAAAACTAGGATTGTTTTGAATAGAAATTTAGGAATACTATATCCTTTGGCCAAAAATGACATTTTATTATAAGAAAGAGCATAGAATAAATCAAAGAATTGAACTGTATACTTGCAAATTATTATTGCAAAAAGTATTTGACTTAGCTTTACTTGAATTACAAAAAGAGGTGAAACAAAATGAAACCTCGTGGCGATAAAGGACATACAAAAAATTACCGTTGGACAGCGTGGGAAGTGTTGGTACATGGGTTGAGATCACTATCACTAGGCTTTAACATATTTTGTTTTCATTATTTCTAATATTGGAATATGATATTTGACTGTAGTACATTGTTAAGCTTTAGGTATTTAAGTATGCAAATAATTAATTCTAACTTTTCCCTCAATAAAGCGATATTTTTATCTACCTTACGCATTATTAACCTAAATAAAACACAATGCCCCTAAAAGAAAATCTTTAGCAGTTAAAGCTAAAGAAAAGAAAAAAACGAGAACTAGAAACGCCTGAATAGCGGGAATTGCTAAATAATGTTTCACTGGCTAAACCTTGTGCTTACTTCCTTACTGGCACACTATTTTTAACTTAAGCTCAAAACCACATTTGTTATTTCAACGAGCGAGGCTACTGTTCACAGAACTACTGGTATTAAACTCCATTGTGGTAGCCCACGGATTAGTGAAATTAATTAATTTCAGTATACTAAATTACTGAAATAGGGTAAACGTCTACTAATCCTTATTTTGGAAATGCCTTACCTTTCTACTGCAGTTTCGGGCATTCACCCATCATCAGGAATAATAAAAACATAGACACATACACATAAAACATACACAAAAACACATTTCACTCCATGTGAAGGTAGTAATACCTAAAATAAGAGGAAGGTTCACGCACTATTGGAGCACGTTGGATTGTTGAGATGGTACTGGTCTTTACTTAATATAACAAAAATATAAAACTCAGTCCCTCTCTCACAAGAACCTACACCATCATGCGCGCACATATACACACAATCACAGTTGTTCTTTATATAATATAAATGACTACTTTAAGTAAAATATTAAATAATTGTATATCAAAATAAAACATGTTTTGTATTAAAAGACTTCTTATTGTAATCGTAGCAATTGAAACCGATAGTGCCACAAAAGAAGGACCTTCAACGATAATTGCTACAGGTTAGTAAAGTAGTCAGTTAACAAATAGTTCTAAAGGCATCACCCAAAGAATAATTAAATTCTAATATCAATGAGTAAATGTAATTTATCTCAAAATTCTTGACAGGAATGGGTACATTTCAAACTAACTGTTTGTTAAATATATATAAAGGTTCAAGAATAAAGAATTCAGTTTAATGGGCCACGTCAAAGAGCGACAACATTATCTAAACATCACTCCTCAAACCATTTATTCAAATACATTTTTGTTAACATTTATCTAAATTAATTAAATGGACTAGAAAATCAATTGAAAAACGACATAGTTTAAAATTCAATGCATTACAACTGCAGTTATTTTGGTTGCATGTCAACCCATTTGAGTGCTGAAAGACTTCGTTGTATTGTCTTTAACAGAAAAACGACTATTATTTTAAATAAATTTACAAAATAAGAATTGTTAGTGGTTCTTCTTATTAATTAAATAATTATTTAGATAACACAATATTCATTATACAGAACTTGATCTTGTAAACCGTACATTGTAAACATTTGAAGTTATTGCATAATTTGATACATTGTTGAAAATACAAACCAATAAAATCATATCAAATAAATATTAAGCATTGCGTTATTTTATTTTACTAAGTCATGAAAAATTTTATTTTGTATATTGCAATTGTCTTTCATGTCGCAGTTAACTCTAATGCTGATTAAACTTCAAGACTAACAAATTAGACAACAAGTTAGATAACAAATGTTAATACTAATGTTTATTATTGTTGTCGTACTATAATCCTTAACATATAAATGTATATTTTAGTTTTAGTATTTGATCCTATAACTATGCATCTAATTGCCCAGATTTAAATAATAAAGAAAAATGTATTGTGCATTTTAGCACTTTACACAGACGTACTTCAGGGTGTTGTAATAACAAAATATTTCCAAATTCCGAAATTATAAGAAAAATTAATTGAACAAGAATTCCTTGTGAAAATCTTAGTAATAGTACTTGAAACAAATAGTAACAATTTATAATATTTTTAGAAAACATTATGGAATTTATTTCTTGGACATGTAGTCGTAGTTTGAAATAATGTATTATAAATTCACGTAAATAAAACATATCTGATTCACATTGAACATATTTATTTTGTTGTTTACTAATAAAAAAACAATTATTAAAAAATCACTATGGGTATTATTTGCTCATGTAATTTATTCTTGGAAAAAGTTTTCTCTGATTATTTTAGAAAAGTCTAAACGCGGAAAAAATGCTTCCTAAAAGTACTACGTGCACAGACTTAATTTTCTTGTCTTGAACTTTTAATTTTCTTTTCACGACTTATACTGAATTCAAAAAATCCTTTAAATTGTAATACTTTGTATTGCAGATATTTATCTTCATAGTTATAAATTTAAGTTTTTTTTTAAGTTCTAGTTAATTTATGGTTGATGAGTATTAAAATATTGTATGCCTTTCAAGATTTGAATGATAATTGCTTGGATAAATTAAGCAACAACCTCAATTAGATATTATAAGTATTGTTTGTAGTAAAAGTGATTAATATAGATTGAGTTTTGCAAATTATGTGTACCTTTATAAGCATTTTATTAATAGTTGTACACAACATGTAATTGTAGTCATGGTTATTGTAATAATTCACTAATAATAATATTTAATTTCTTTAGTTACTTTTTGAATTTGTGGTGCTATAAAACAAACTACGAAATAATTTAAGTATAGCTTTGGAGTTTACCATCCATAGGACTATTTATTGTAATTCTTATAGAAAAGGTTGATGGGCCTTCTTAATTTTAAACCTATTATTGATTTATAATGCATATAGTAGTTATCTCTATCAGATAAGTACATAAAATCCATTTTAATTAGAACCTTTAAAATCGTACATAGAATGTTTGAGATTTCTTTAGTAATAAGTAAAAAAGACAAATGTAGCTTTTACTGATGACGATAAAGTTTTAAGTAAATTAAAAATTATAATTTTGATCAGTGTGTTTAGTAAATGGATGGGGTTAAATGATCGACCAATCAACCAAACAAACCCATATTATTTATTAAGGTGTTTTAGTTATTTATCTGCAATCTTTAAAAATTCTCTTCTTCATACGTTATACTTAGATAACCTTTATACTAAAATACTTGAAGTATAAAAACTACTGTGTAACAACCGTATCATGAAAAGGAAAGTGTTCGATAAGCACCAACCAGAAAAAAAGTAAACCTTAAAATCAATGTGAATATATCAAAAAAAGTTTAACATAAACACGCACACTTATTTTACAATATTTTTTTGAGATACAAATTATAACTATACAAAATGCATATCTGGACTTTAAAAGTATTAGGTTGCAAAACGATTAACTTAAGTTTGTCTAAATGGCTTATATTATGCTTATTCTTAACTTGTAGAAAAATTTTCTTTCATCTTTACACAAAACAGAAAATAAGGGAATTAAAAACGAAATCCTTTTTTTTTTTGTTTGGCTTGTAAAAAAAAATAAATATTCGCTCGTGCTTATAAAAAATTTTAAAATAAAACGAACTGGTTCCTTTAATACTATATAAATTTATAATTATGTTGTAAAATAAGAAACAAATTACACTTAATTAGTTTAAATAGTATTCCATGTAAATATATCTCCATGTAGATACTTAAAAAGTATCATAAACACAAAGTAAATGATCACAAGTAAATATATACAGTTAATTTACATTGTTATGTATAAGTTATTTTACTTATGGTTGGTCAGCCTAATATTGTGTATAACTTGTTTATGGTGAAGCGGTGACATTTACGACTTGAGTCAAGACAAGACAGAATTGATTACTTTGTTAAAAGTAACAGGAAACGTAGAACAAATTG
>JAGFPH010004191.1:0-15813 GCA_018207615.1 Philaenus spumarius
AAACATATTGCCCAAGCAAACGGTTTCAATAGCCTAATAATTGACAAGTTAATAAGGAAACATAAGAAGACAATAACAAATAAGAAACGTAACATTATAATGAATGGAACGGACAAAAAGAAATTTGTGGCCACTGTATACACCAATATAATGCCTACAATTCTAAAAAACGCATTCAAAAAACATAACATCGTCGTCACTCACCGCACGAATAACAATATATAAAGGATACTACGCAGAAAAACAAGTATACCTACAGAAAATAAATCGGGTGTTTATAAATTGGTTTGTAATGATTGTGATTGTTTTTACATTGGCCAAACGGGCAGAACACTTATAGAGCGCTATAAAGAACATTTACCCAAAAATAACCTTTATGCCAATAGATCGAACTTTGCGCAACATTTAATTGACTGCAATCACTCATACACTGATTTCGAAACAAACATGACACCACTCCATATTCTAAAAAAGGGACGATTGATGAATGCAACTGAAGAATTTGAAATTTACAAGGCATTCAAACAGTCACCTGATACCATACTGAATGAAAAATTATCTTTCCAATCCAACTCATTATATGAAACAGTTTTGAGATACAATAGACTGATAAGACCAACCTCATAGTTTCAACTTTGGACCCACCGCAGCTATCACTAGTCCGCGGACCATGCTACAGTGCGCACGTGAAAAATTATGTTGTGTATTGAGTGTGTATTTTTATGTGTTTTTTGTGTGTGTTTACACGTGTTCGTATATGTTTTAATGTTTTGACGAACTCTACGGAGAGATAACTGATGATGGAGTCCCGACTCCGAAACGCGTCTTAAAACAAGACATAATAGAAGTCACATGACGGAACAAAAACCAGGTATTTATTACTACAATTTATTTGTTAATCAAAGTGACTTGGACACCATACTATGAACATTAAGAATTAATGTTATTAATATAAAACAAACTTTAAAAATATTATTATTTTGTATCATTAACATAATTTGTTAGGTTACGTTTGTATAGCGTTTATGTTTAGCACTATTCATATTCATTTAATGCATATCTTTTAGCATGTGCTCGTATCCTTTTACACTGAAGTATCCAGATAGCTGAACAGTATTTTAAAATATGTCGATTTTTTTAAATTACATTTAGTTTTGGATGACTCTTTTACTTTACACTACTGACTCCAAATGTAAAGTAAATATACAATATAATTAATAGATTTTTCTGTTAAACATCATTGCCTTATTATAAAGGAACCACTAACAGCCATAGGGTATTGGCATGCTTTGGATATAAGTTCTTCGTATTTTAGTTCAAAACTACTTCCGGCTGTAAACAGAGTTACAAGTTATGGTTCAGTCAAGTTGGAAATAGTCCTTGGGCTTCTCTAACACGCTAACTTAAAAGCCTCGTCTAAAAGTGGTAATTGAATATTCCTAATTTCAATTTGTATAACTAACTTAATTTTTAAAGCTGTGTGGACAATTAGATTGATATTAATCTTACTAAATAATTTCATTTAAAAGAGTCATTTATAACTAAATAATTTAATTTTAAAAATTCGACATATTTTAAAATACTGTACAGCTATCTGGATACTTCAGTGTTAAAAGGATACGAGCACATGCTAAAAGATATGCATTAAATGAATATGTATAGTGCTAAAAATAAACGCTATACAAAAGTAACCTAACGAATTATGTTAATGATACAAAATAATAATAGATTTTTAAGTTTTTTTTATATTAATAACATTAATTCTTATAATGCAGACATGTTATATGGTCATATTTTTATATTATGTAATGAAATACATTTTTATAAAAAATGATAACAAAATATTTAATAATGAATAATTCTTACCTCAACTAATTACAACAAACTAAAATTTTATCTTAACCTTATGTAAACTAAAACTATGAGGTTTACAACTAATTCTGCTTTAATTAATATTTGTTACAAATTTTCTCTGCTCTGTTTCAAAATTTAACTATACTGACAATGATGTTTAAAACCAGATATTTTACACTTCTCGAGCAGCTACAAATATTTTTGTTATCGGTCTAAAACTTGTAGTTAGTTTGCTTAGTGTTCAAACATGCAACAAAGTTGCCCTGGTTTTAAACTAGCATTGGCGTTTGGTTTGATAGTTGTTTATAAATTTACATTTTATTTAATTGAAAGCGCGTTAATAAGACATTTAAATCGTTTCCGCATGCATTATTACAATTATTATTATAATATGCTTGAAAGAATTATTCCTCAGATATCAAACTGTTAAAATTGCCCTGTTTTAAAGAATGAAGTCAAATTAAATAATAATTATTAGATAAAGTAATAAAGTAATAATTATTATTATGCAATATATGTTGACACTTTAAAACTTATGACCAAGTTGTTAAGCATAATCTAGACCCACACCAATAGCCTAGATTTAATCCAATAAAATTGGTCTAGAGTCTTTAATAGTCCTTTCTTAAAACAGCAGTCCAAACTTACAAGAATATAAAGATGAAAAGATGTTAATATATTTTCTTATGAGACATATGCAAAGCATTAAAGAGTAAAATATGTGTTGTTCTATATTAGTAGTAGGTAATATTCAAAAATGTATTCAATCATTTACCACTCGCGCATTTTGTATTAAATTTGTTATGTTATTTTTGTTTTATAAAAAAGTTTGTCCTATAACTATAATATTAACTAGCAATAATTGTTCATGTACATTCAATCTGAAACCAATTTTGAACCCATTTCAAAGTTACTTTTGTTACTTAAGATATACTCATGCTTATTAAATCAACGAATAACCACTGTTCTCTGTAGTTACTACTGAACCGGTTAATAATTTTAAAAAATGCTAAATCTTTCGATATATTAAAAGTCACAAATATTTTTATTTATGCAAATGATTGTTATAAACTGAATAGCAATTAATGAAGATAATCTGCTGTCACTAATATGATCCGCATGTGCTATTATTTTATTATAATTGGCAATTAAATCTGTAAATTCAATATTCTGTCAAGTCTAAGGATTTTCTATGACAACATGACTGTCACTTATCTATCTGCAACAGACATTATTACTCTTCTGGTTTGATTGCAGCGCACACTGATTTATGAACTTAAGCTGGTATTGATTGACTAAAGTTGAAGAACAGAATATTTATTTATCAAATAATCTCTGATCATTAATTTATTTAATTGAATTACATGATCACAGCTACACAATAAATCATTTATCAAAACACAATTGGCTATAAAACAATTTTGCATTTCTCCAAATTTGTAAACAATATTTGAGTTTTGTAAAAAGCAAACTATATTTCCTTGTTACTAAATAGTTTTTTTTTTTGTTAAGAGTCTATTGTTTTTTTTATTTTTATAAATGTGGCACAAATAAAAATAGAACGGCATATTAAAAGTACTACTTGTGTAATACATTTTAAAATGTGTGCTACAAGAAATATATTATAATTTAATTGTCAAACTTATCTCATTTTTTACCAATACACTTCCTTTGTCAATGCTGTGTAATTATTTTAATTGTCGTAAGTATCTATATTTAATATAATATTGATAGTCAAATTTTCTGTTTTAATTTAATATGAGTAATAAAATTATTGTCTTAAAACGTTTTAAGAACTTTAGTTGTTTATTTTGTAGAAAACATTGTAATGAATAACTCAAGAGTTTCTCTTTTAAGACGTAGTTTAAGTTATAAAACTTATGGGCATTATAATGTATAATTTATAAAATAATGTAATCAGTTTCATTAACACAAACATTACCCATTAACTTTGAGAAAACCAACTAAACACGAGGCTATATCCTAGTGAATAACTTGCAGTGCTTTAGCACGGTAATGACTCTAACAATGTCATTAACGAATATATTACAAATGTAGATATATAGTAAAAAACAACCTTTAAACGGATTGAGGTATTTTAAATTAAGCCTCTTGTATGAATACAGTATGCAGACCATCACTCTTTTTTAATTGTATATTTTTATACGGAAATGTATGTAAAATTACAACATTTACCTTTTGTGTAAAAAATATTTCAAGCGCAAATTTTATATACCGCAGGGAAATTACCGTGTTGTGGAGTGATTATTAGTTTATAACAAATATATATTGAAACAGGTTTAAGGTTTCACTCTTATGAAAGTTATTTACTTCAGAAATTATATCTAATATCAGATATAATCAAATTTATTATAAATTGTATACTCTATAGTTAATTATTTTAAATTTTACTAAATATATAACCTTTATTCGATATTATACATTTATAAGTTTCAATTACTAGGTATAAATAGATAGATTTTGTGAAACCCTATTCTAATGTTATACTGAAAGTGGTAAATGTGATTTTTGTTCTACTTGACATCATGATTTTTTATTCCAATGATATTTAAGAAGTGCTAATATTGTATGTCATTCTTCTTTTGATATATTTAATACATGTTAAACAAAAAATATAGAATGAAAAAATATACTTCAGAGAATAAAACTGGATAAAACAGAACCTCACAATCAATACGTTTATTTACTCAAACTTATTTCAACGAAAATGTCACCCTTTTAAATGATGTACAAGCTACAGTAATAAAACTATAATAATTCTACTTCTGTGGTCGAGTAGAAGTAGCTATTCAATAAATAATTATACGTGGATAACAACACAACTAATGGTTTAAAGTGACGTAACAAAATTTAAGGAAAACTTCGTTGTAAGCAATCTAGTTTCTGGTTTTGAAGTGATAACGTCTATTGGACCGTTGGGCACTTTCGATTGACTATGTTTCTGAAATCTCGCGTCACGAACGTTTTGCGTAGACACAAGTCAGAGCGTGGAGAGGGAGTAAGCGGTACATAGTACATATAGACGAGTAAGCGCGTGCTTCCGTGTTAAAAGTGCCTTGTAAAACCGCTTACACACTACGGTTCGAGCGGTTTGCGAGCGGTTCGCGAGCATCGTGTGGACAGTGTGTCGAATGCTTATGAGCAGCTCGCGAGCCGCTCTTTCGTTGCTTGGACGGATCCAGAAAAAGTCGGTACGAGGGACGAACACAAAAGGATCCGCAGTCGTAATGTGGACGGCTAGGAGGCAGCATCTAGTACTCGCGAGCGAGGGGTGTGTTGTGGTTTTGTAGGCAGCGTAATGGAGTTTACCAAAGTGAACGGATACTTTATGATCAAAAAAATGCCCAGCATTTAAAAAAACCTGAGGGAATATGCTTGGAGAGACGTGGCGTTTTTTTTACAAATCTGTTCGCCACCAGCGACGTGGTTTCCTCTTCTTTTTATTCAAACAAGTACTAACTACCGCCGAACCACTTATTAATATAACATTTTGGCACAATAACGCTGCATTATCCGCCATTGCTGCCTGTAGACTGGTTCGCGCTCGCCTATGGATCGCGCCAGGATCGCGGCAGGCTCGCGAGAAATACTTCCCACGAGGATTACATGAGCAACGAACGAACGACTCGTAAGCTGCTCGTACCGCAGTGTGTACGTGGGTTAATAGTATCGCTTCTCGGCCTCTTGGCTAAGATCAAAGTGTAGTATATGTTCTTATCAGCTTCATGTGTAAGTATAATGTGAACCGTCGAGTGTTCTAACGGTCTTCTGCTTTAAATATTTGATATTGTGTTGGTGCGGTCGTCAGGGATCATTGTTGTGTGCTGCCACCTGCGATTACTCAGAACTACAAGCTCATAGGCTGTTTAAACATCGGTGAGTACATTGTACATCGGTGGGAGTTTTAACGGTTTTTATTTGACCGTTTGAATAATTTTAGTATTATTTAAATAGATTAACAGTTAATTTGAATAAGTCCAAAGTATAACCTAAAATCATGGTCTTATTTTTTAATAATAATAAAATTTCTGTTATACATATTTCGTCACCTCTTTTCACGTGATTTACTATACATAGAAAGTGATTCATGATTTAGATAAGAGTGTTGAATTTTCTTTGTTGAATTCGTTAATACAGAAGGTCGGTAAGTACATTAACCGTTACAATTATATTTATTATTATTTGAGGATTTTTCCATAACCTGTCTATAACTTTTTTAACTGGAAAATTTTTATAACCTTTGATTAGGCATTTTTTAATCTGATAGACAGAAAGGAAATCATTTTTTTTAAATTAACACTTGTTAAGATAATTAACAATTTTAAATAATTAACAAGTTTAAAAATTTTGAAAGTTTCTACAATTTTTTATAAACTTTAGGAAATTTAAAAGCATATTACATTTTTTAGTCAAAGATAAAGGAAACTTTACTCTATTTTGAACTAAACAAAAGGAATAATATGTTTAATTTTCACATGGATTATTTATAATTTGATATAATTCGAGTATATACACGCTTAAAATTGAATAAAAATTGGGTAATGTATAATGTGAGAAAATATAGGGGAGTCCAAGTTCCTATAGTTTTATTGTTAACTAAATGTCACTTTTCACAGACCCCAGATGTGCCAGAGGTCTAATTTTTTCAATACTTCTAGTTCATTATGTTCTTTATCCACAGACATGGTTTTTTTGCAAAAGGTTTACAAGAAGAAAAAAAGTTTTAATTTGATATTAAAATTAATATATTTTTTTAAATCTTCAATCAATGTTTAGCTAATTACATAAAAAATACCTGGAAAAGTTTCATTGCTGTAGGTTTTACCAAAGCTAAACAAAATTACATGGCGAGCGAAAAACACTAACTTTCGGAAAATGATAAAACAATTCAGAGGATACAATAATAATTTACCTGTTAGTATTGTTAGCAAATCTCTTGACAAGAGGTCAATTAAATATGTTTATATTACTCCTCATTGAGCTACGAAAAAAATTATTTCATCAAACTAAAGAGGAAATTTTAAGCAGTAATGAAAGTTTTTAAGAATTTTTGACTTGGGCTCCCTTTAAATATATGCCTAATGTTTTGCAAATTTACTGATAACTGAAAATATACTTAAATTACTTTCAATTTTTAGGAGTAAAGAATAATTTGTTAGTTAAATAATGAATTATGCAATTTCAAAATATGATATATTATGTTTTGACAATAATATTGACTTGTGAAATTTGTTGACCCTTATTCTCCTCTATTATTAATACTGATAAAAATATAAATCGGTCATAGAATTTATCACTTCCAACGGGTAGTCTTTAAGGACACCCAATGTTTTTAGTTGAATGTTGTTTTAGAACAGATAAACACAAAAATGTATTTCGTTACTGTTTTGATTAAATTTGTTTACTCATAAATCTATGTTCCGAACGCTAATTTCAAAGATTTCAAGTAGCTATTACTATTTTTACTGGTGATGTACAATAAGAAAGAACCAGCAATACTCTTAAATAATGTAAGTGATATCGCTGAATAATAGACGTTTGGATACAATAGTGATAATATGCATGTTGTGGACATTAAATGAAATGTCTGAACTTAATTGACGGTTGCTTTATTATGTATTTGTCAACTGGGTGTTATGCAGGACAAACTATGGTTTAAAGATATTAATCTTAGTAAAGCTATAATTAATAAAACGCATTCACTTGGACTTATAGACCTGTTAAAAAATAAGTGGATCGTTTTCCATTTCGGACTAAGTTTTTTAACTCATTATATTTTTAGTGTTATATCTGTATACATAGACTCGTCTATACTCTCCCTTAAAGTACACAGTTAGTTTTTCTGTTCCTTCAAAACGTAAAGTTTGCTTGTGGCTACACATCGTTATATAACGGACAAATAATAAGTCAAGGCAGAAATTACTACCTTATTTGTATGTCACTCATTATTTTTACAACACCGAAGTCAGTATCATAAGGGGCCTTTATCCTATGAATTGGCCAATATGATTGGTTTTCTGTAGATTTAAAGATGTATAGTTTAATATTGTTCATACCCTATACTTGTAATTAGCGTTTTAATAATAGACATACCTTCAACGTTGTAATCTCTACCCACAAAAAAATCTATTTCCAAGGATTTTGTATAACTGTTAAAAATACAATTCGTTTATTGATTTGTTTTGTGGGTCAATGAATGAGTCAACTGAATTAGAACAAGGTAGTAAGATGGATACGGACCCAAAACATATATTTATTATAAATCATGTGGTGAACTCAGTGATTTTTATAATTTTTAACTTTGTATTGTGTTTATATGTTCATGTGTGTATTGTGTAAAGTTTTTTGTTCATGACAGGACGAAGCCTGATGATATCTCTGTGCAGAGGAAACGGTCGAAGCTAAGTAACATTCAAAAATGATTATTTTAAACAGACCTATAAAGGTAAATACAATGAATATATAAACTTAATCCTTGAGATAAGTTTCAGAGAATGACATAACCTCTATTTTTGTTTACAATAAAAGATTGAATTGTTCAATAGTTCATGACGTTGGCATTCCTGATTATTATTCTGAATTGTCTCAAATTTATTTAAGTTTGAAGCAATACTTTTTAGTATATTGAGTACTCATCGGTTCCATTAGAATCTTCATCTTAGGCTTAAGTCGTTCAATATCATCAATCTGGTGATTTGGTTTGGGGAAGTCATTACTTAATCTGGTTAAGGGTTGATTTGTTTAAGATAATAATTTAGGAATGTCGTTATATTTTGGTGTCATATTCTGGCACAATATAAATGTTTAAAACAAATGAAAAAGTGTTATTTGTAAACATATTATAGTTAGCAAAGTTGTTTACTAATGGCTCTTGGTTGAGTTCTAGAATTATTTCCATGAAACAGCTAGCATTATTTATGTATGGTCTCGTAGTATTAAATCTTTATATAATTAACATTGGAGTATATACTCCAACATTTACATAGATCAAATTAACTACATGAGCTATTGTTTAAATTCTATAACTAACCGTATCAATATCGATACAAAATTCTAAGTAATAGTAATAATTATTATGTTCATAGTAAAAACTTAGTTTCGAGCAAACCTGAGCCTATAATTGAGTAAATATTATGTATTATAAATTAATTTATATTTGTGTGAATTAATTATTAACTTTAATTTATAAATTGTTGTATCTCTTGTAATTAGTAAAACATGTATGTATATGTTTATTAGGTTACTTTTAAATAGCATCAGTTAATTTTTTTTTAAATCGTAGAGCTTGAGACGTTTTCAATCAGCGTAATGATTGGATAAAAACTGTTATAGATAAACACTACAGTCAAAAATTTATCACAGTACAAAATCATCAGAATGAGATAGGCTATTATACTAATAAACTGAACTAACGTAAAACAATCTCCTTTTAAAGTTCTCTAATGTATTAATAAAATATCATAAATCAAATACTATTGTATTGATAAAAAATTATTAATATGAAAAAAAATGTATAATGCTGTACTTGTTGATTTGTCAATTTAAAACATATATAAACTTTTAATTTTCTCAATATCTAGAAATAAAAAACATGGTTATTCACAACTTAGACTGCCTAAACAATTTTAAAGTCTGGATGCTACTGTATAGTGCTGCCATCTTTCGGCTTATAGCTTTAAACTCGAACAACAGGTAATCTCATACAGATGGGTGTAAGTGATTGCAGATATTAGTATCCGTACGTACAATCTAACATTTATATGTTGATTAGTACTACAAGTATGTTTTGCAAATCAAATAAATATTACGTATATATCATATATATATATATCATTTAGCCCTATAATCATGTGCTAATAAATATTAAAAAAAATGAACAACAATGAATGTTTGAGACAAAAACTACTTTTAAATCGCTCCTATCTAAGAAATTTTTTAAATAAGTTACCTGATTGTTTTTTTTTAACAATATTTGAAGAAAAAAATTTCTAGTCAAAATATTAGTTCAATTTATACGATTGTTTTAAGTGAATAAAAATACAAGAATACATAATTAGAGCCTAATCTATTATTAAAGATTATTTAGTATAACTATTACTATAGCTTATAACGAAAATGTCCTAATAAAATGTCTGGGTAATGTGGGGGATAATGGCAGTCTTAACTTATCATGCTATTGCGGAATTAAGTATTTAGAGAAATGTTTCGATTTTGTTATGAATCGTTGTTAAAAGAAAAACAACTGAATAAAAATTCACTTTTTACAGCCTAAAGGTTTTTAACTAGCAAAATGATGCAATAGATGACAAAATAATGCATTTTTCTTAGTTAAACATTTTAACACTTAATATTCTTAAATTATTGTATTTATGTTTGTGTTTAAATTTTTTTAAATTGTTTGTTAGGACTATCTCAAACAATCAGACAATCTGTTTAAAGAAACCCTATTATATTAATTGAAATATATAAATTATAGGAAAACGATTTATACCTTTGTGTTACTACTTTCATTACTTATATGATTTTTCATTGCGTATGAACTTTATATTTAATATTACTTGGTGGACTTGACAACTAAAAAACATATTTGGTGGCAATAATAATGATAATTTAACATTATTTACTAGTATTATATATGATTACATATACGGGTTTAAACTACCAATCATACAATCTGTTATTGCAAGAGGAATACGTTAAGTTAAAGAATGCAATATGTTGTGATGAGAATAAATAGAAAACACAGTTTAAAACTGAGTCTCACATGAGATAAGATTAATTTCGGTGAAACAGAGTGAACTGGTATGGAGCATAATATCTATTTTGGGGTTAAATAAATAGAAGCCTTTAGTAAAAGTATTCCTTGAATCAAGTAGTTATTAGGAAATAAGTTACTTCTAAAAATGTTTAATTACAGATGTAAATAACCTATACAAAATATCTAATCGACCAATAAAAGAGCGATTGGAATAAATGGCTATTTAGGCTCGAACTTTATGTTGGTTGAAGACTGATTAAAGCCCCCCCCCCCTTCCCACCCCCCCCCCCCCATCTATTGGAGAAGTACGAAGTTATTGATATATTGCATGCTTTTCTTCAACTCACCTCTGTTCAACCGTTGGGTGGACCGGTGCACGGTCGTCTCGGCTCTACGGGGAGTAGGCTACTCTTGCGAAGTTCGGAAAACATCACGCCCCATGCTTTTTGGATGTGTTTATTTTGTGAAAAGTAAAAATATTGCAAGCTAACAAGTCTCACTACAATATAAGATTAAATGAGGAAGAATGAATTTTATCTGTGGGTAATGTTTTATTTTTTAGTTCGAGTCTATTTATGTTATTCATGGATATTAAAGCATGTTTAATGTCTTTATTTTTTATTTATTTTATTTTATTTTCAACTGTTATTGCTCTTCAATTATTATTTAATATCTTAACTAGTATAACTCAGAGAAATAAATATGGGGGTCAAGTTATTAAACAAATGTATTTACGGATATGCAAATAGTTTTATTGATAATAGACATTGTGTATAGGTCTATAGAAACTAAATTTAAATTCATAGTATAAATTTTACTATTTACAAATAGTACAGTTAGTTAGAGGAAACAGAAAAACAATACAAAACCCCGGTCTGAGATAACAGGACTTTCCTCACGTTGTCTCCGGTTTGATAACGTTTTGACGTGTGTTTGTTGAACAGATCTGTTAGTTTTGACCATCCATTAATAACCAATGACCTACTTTCATTAAGATCATGGATATTGACATATTTAGCCATTCAAATATTACGCATATGTATCTAATTTGTATCTAATTATATTACCAATTTTATGTAAGAATAAAATATTAGAATAATTTATCAAATTGCTCTTTGTATAGACTATTTCTCTTGTGTTTTTTGCAAACTACGGTCTACTTATATTTTTTTAAACCATATTTGCTTTGGGTTTGCTGAAAAGTGTGTACTTTTGTAAGAGCATCAAAATTAGGGAAATATTTAACTGTTTAATTGGAATATAGTTAATAAAGTTTTAGGCAAAACTTGCCTTGAAAAATCAATCAATATTGTTTTGCGATTAATTCAAATAGTCTTAAAACAATAAGTTATGTTAGTGTTAAACGTTCTTTTAATAAGAAGTTCAATTTTAATTCATAAATATCAACACAATATATCTTTTGTTATTTACTGGATATCTCTACTGTTTATAGTTTAAATAAATGCTTTCCTCTAATCGAATGAATAGCTAGTAGTGTCTTCTAACAAAATATATTATTCACTGATTTAATAATTCAAAATTTATACAATTTCAGATAATAATCTTGGTCATATAGTTTTAAAAGAAACCAGCTTCGAAATTATCTAGCTATAGATTTTGGAAGTGTTTGTTTAAGGTGTACATAATAATGTATACTGCGACAATCCATTTGATGAAATACGAACTAATAGCTAACTAGTTACAGAAATTGGTAGAAAGGTGTTTATTAAACCATTGCAAATATTCGCCGGCAGAGGTAGTCATACTTGAACAAAATCAGTAAACATTTATCACTTCTAGAACACATTTCATTAGAGTTTATATCCAGAACATGTATTAGTATAACTATAACATCAGTAGGTATTATCCAGATGTTTTGATATGTTTTGGTTGTGGGCCAAATTAATGATAATAAATTACCGTGTTCTCTAAGCTTAGTATTTTAACTTATATAATTTGGTTAATCATTAAATTCCATTTATCAATATTTGCAATTCATCTTTTGTTGCTCGACATAGCAAGTTATGCATATATTTGTATATTTGCATTGCAATTGTTTAAACTGAAACACAAATTAATTCTAGCAAATGATCAAAGCATTATTATATTTACGCCATATTCATTGATGAGTGTAACCAAAAACATAGTTGGGAAATTAATTTTATTTTATTCGGAATAAAATCTATCAAATTCCTAAAGTTTTAGTAAATATAATAGAGATTTAATCAAATAATTTAAAAGGGAATTTACATTTAGTAAGGATAGTTCCAGTAGGGGCAAAATCATATTTTATTTGTGAAGAGTTTATTTACTCATTTAATTTACACTTGTATATGTGTGTATACAATAGTTGAAATAGTTTGTAGTAAATATTAATTTTTCTTATTGTAATATTTTCAAGACTTACATACTTAATGTCAAATATTTTATAAATTAAATATTGAATTTATAAAATTGAAGAAACTTAACTAGCAAAATTGCTTTTGAAAGGACGGACATAGTTACTGAAACTAATAAGAAATGTACGTATTTTAAAAAAAAATCTCCCTTTTCAGGTTTCCGCTTAATCAATCTACCTGCTTTTGTATTTTATAGTAGCTAGAGACAAAGAAATTGTTGTTAAGTTTTATTTAAGCTATTTGAAGTGAAAAACTTTTGAATTAATCCGAACTAAATATAATATGTTTGGTTATGACCACCTAACTTATAATTGTTTATGTAGGTCCTCATGAGTATAAACTACAGAAAGTTCATTACATAACTACAAGAACATTACTTAGATTTTTGGAAAGAATTTCAAATTAATTTTAAGAAACAATATTTATTCTATGTTGATTCAAAGCAACAATCTTAGTTTTATTAAATATAATTTGAAATTTTTTTTTTTATCTCATTTGGAAAATAAATATACTGATAGGACTATAGGTATAAGGTTTGTGTTTCGGTTTAACACAACTGAGCTATACATTACGTCTATAAAACTAATATTTCAAAATTTTCTAAAATTCAGTAGTTGTTTAGTACATTCAAAGTTTACTGACCTATTCTATCACAAGGTGATTTAAATTGTGCCGAGAACAATCACAACGCTTTGAACGTTAGTCAACACAATAACAGCTGGCAAAGCAATAACAAGTATGGAGGTGTAATTTACACAATAGATTGACTGTGTCAGTGACAGCAATTAATTCCTTACTACGTGTCTGTTTGTTTCCCGAGATGATTTTTGGTTGCTTTATTTGTTATATTGTGGAGGTGATAAAAATGTTTTATTACATAACCTAAACTTTCACTAATTCATTATTACTGCTCTCATGAAAAATGACAAAACGAGAAAGCTGTAAACAGGAAAGAGTTCAAAATGTATTTGAAAGTCTGCCAAAAACATTTTTGTAAAAATAATCACTACATGCAAACTAAAAAGAATTAGTTGTATAACAACAAGCAGATAACCTTTAATAACTCTACAATTACATATATTTGGCACTTTCATACCGTAAAATATCCCCTAAAATGAAGTATTATATTCATTGTTGATAGCCTTAGAACTACAGTACATATATTATATATATATATTATTTATATTTTGTCAAATGTAGTCAGTATTTGTTCTTTACCTTTTATGTGGCTACATGTTTCACTGCCACAGGCAGCATCATTAGGCCAGCTATCTATGTACACTTAAACACTTATATATACACAACACATAAAGTTACACCTATTTTCGTACATTTTTTGGACACGTCACATAAATAAATAGGTTTGTTCAGATTTGCTACACTTAAGAGGTACCTCATTCTAGTGTACTGCCTTCAAGACTGATGTGGAAAGATAAAGTTGCAGCTCTGTTCTATTCTTATCAGATTGTACCTTGTGCCCTACTAGATTTGCTTTGTCTCTTTGATTTTATGCTGTTGGCAAAATATTAGATCATAAAGGCAATTGGAAGCAAAATTCAATTTTTCATTTAAGATTTTTTCTGGATTGCTTTTGTGGTGTTTATAAATCTCATATTCTTCAATGACGTTCATGGTGTGGCCTTAATTTATTTTATGTATCACTGACATATTATCTTGTATGCTAATGTAAGAATGCATGTTATTAATTAAATGGTCTGTGAATGCTGAGTTTGTAGTTCTATTGTTTCTGCTGCTAGATATATGCTCTTTAAATCTTTCTCTAAATGTTCTGCCTGTTTGTCCGATGTAATATTTATCACAAGCACTGCAATTTAGTTTCTATATGCCACTATTTTTGTATAGGTCTTGGTTATTTTTTGTGTGGTTGAAATATTGTGATAAACTGTTTTTTGTTCTGTAGGCTATGTTGTAATTGTATTTCTTGAAAGAGTTGCGGACTTGCTGATCAAAAATTGGTGTGTATTGCATTGGAATGAATTTTGTATTTTTGTTGCTGTTGTTGCAGTGTAGAGGTTTGTTACGGTTATCAAGTTTTTTCTGTATTTTATGTACGAGTTTGTCCACCATTGAAGATTTAAAACCATTGTTTTTCGCTATATGTTTGATAATTGCCATTTCATTATTTAGGTCATATGGTTAGAGATCGGTATATCATGCTATTGTATGCTGATATTTTGTGTGATTGTGGATGGTTCGAAGATGCGTTTATAGTATGGCTGGTTTGTGTTGGCTTTCTATATATTTTAAAGTTGTGTTTATTATCTATTTTTGTGATGGTTAGGTCTAAATAATTGATGCTATTGTTGGTTCCTACTTCTGAAGTGAACTTGAGGCTTGGGTGAATTTTATTTATATATTTGTTGAAGTTGTCAATTTTTCTTGTTGAACCATTGAATAGGCATAATATATCATCAACATATCCTCTACACTAATAAATGAGGTAAAATAAATTTCATTTACAGATATAGCAAATTATTTTTGGTTACAACTTATTTTTAATTAGGTTAATCCGTTCAAAAAGACATAGTTCTGGTGGTTTAACATAAAACTTACAATAAATGTATGAAGTAATTTGTTTAATGTGTTATCTCTCTAGGTCTTAAATATTCTAGAGGTGCAGAGCATAATTAATTCATTACAAAGAGTGTACCAGAAGTATGCTAACTAATTACGTAACTTCGTAAATGAATGATAAATCGATTAAAGTGAATATCACAATATTAAGTAATATAATAACGAGAGAAATACACCTTTAAACTG
>JAGFPH010004191.1:24438-38906 GCA_018207615.1 Philaenus spumarius
TCTAGGAAGATGCTGTTATAATTACACGTTTTGTATTATTATTCTATTTTGTCTAAAATAATTTCAAAATTTATTTGGAGATTGTAGTTGACAAGGTTATTGTACGTGTGAGAGTAATATCATCCATGGCACATCCTGATTTAGTTTATTCTAATTCTTAATGTTATTTTCTTACATTCTTTATTATTAAAGTAACTGTAATAGGGAATAAATAGAAACTTTAACTTATTTTAAAAAACATTTTTGTGTGTGTGTTATTTGATACAAGAAAAAGTTATTTCCTTTACTTGTTAACGTAACAAATTTAATACCATTTTGTTATAATTATGTGGTTTATTAAATTATTCTTATTTAATTCGAATTGTTTATTATTACTTATGGTTTATGTAATCTGGCAATTGGTTTCTGTGGTACGACCATCTCTTGTGGTTTAATGTAATTTATTGATAGTAATCTTTCAAGAAGGAAGGTTTCTCTTTACAGTAGGTTTAGCTAGAAAATTGTGCCCAGGCAAGTGTTAAGCGATAACGATGTCAGTGAGAGGATACATTTTGTTGTTTTTTGTGTTATTTTTGTTTGTGAATATTAGTCTGTTACGTGTATTTAAAAACTGCGTTATAATCAAAACATAAGGCTTGTTACAATAAACATAGGTTTAATATAGAGTTTACTACCCTAATTTAAAATTTAGTCGTCTTTCACTAAAGTGAATTTCCTAACAGAACCTGTAATATTCTGAACTAATAAATCAATATTATATAGTAATATTTTGTTTAGTGTTTGGTTAGTAATATTTTGTTTAGTAATATTTAATTTAATTAGTGTTGTTTTTTACAACATAGGTTCACAGATTAACATTAGCTAAGCATCATGTTAATCAAATTGCTAAAAAGTTAAAAAAAAAATATAAATCAAAATCACAATTGATTAATAATAGCTACGGCAAAAACATTACTAAAAATAGAATTAAACTGCAATATAGTATGTTACAATTATTAAACAATTATTATTAGAACCACAATCACTATAATCTAATAACATCTGTACAATTTGGAGGTGAAGAAAACACTAAGAAAGAAACTGGAACATCAAAACGTAAGAACAAATGATAGATAATTAAGTCAAAAAATAAAGTTTCAAGTATTTGTATTTATCAGTTGCTAGTTATTTTTAACTGTACTATCCACTTTTCATTTTTATTGTCACCCCTAAGCAATGCTGAAATTTTAAGGCATTTTTTATTAACATACAAGTTATTTACATATACCTATATACTGAAGAATTTTCTGTCACTTTTCATCAACTTGTTTCTTAATATTAAATTAAAATACTATTAAAAATATTATTTGCAGTTGAACAAATTCCGCTTTTTATGCAAAGTTTCATGTAAAATCGCTTTAATTCATATTATTTACATAGTTATGATAAAGGTTCCGATTTGGACATCGAATTTTATAGTAAATAATTTAACAATTATTATTACGTACATTAACTGTTTGTATAGTTTAGATTTTGTAAGACGATAAAAGTAATTGAAGAGTGTTTGATCAAAATTATTTTCAAAACATACGGCTTTTATCTAATGAACATTTTCTAAAGGTTAAACGCTGTGTATTTATTCCCACTCTTACTGATTATTTTTATTTTATATATATTGTTTTTCGTTTTTTTTTAACAGCTCACTTGTAATAAACAGGTTTCTAAAGGGAAATAAATCAAAATAATAAAACTATAATACTAAATCACTAACATTTTCAACAAATATATTTCTTTTAAAAAACGCACATAAATGATGTAAAATTAGCTATATTATATTCCATATTAACCATACGATTGGAATTATATTTGAAAAGAAAAATCACTTCATACCAGATTATTACTATAGATGCATTCAGAAAATAGGTTATATTATAAGGATGAATTATAAAGAATCAAAAACGTGTTGTTTATAAACTTACACTACCTGCAGTGCACAATTTGTAAACCAAACAGCACTTGAACAATGAACTAGTTTGCAGTTGAGTTATAACTACAATAATTTGCATGGCAATTTTGAATTTGTAATATCATATTTAAAGATTCTACATGTAAATGCCAAAAAGAAAAATGGATCGAAAATAACAAATTGCTATTTAAAGGTGCAGAGCTATGCTGAACACATTGGGTAAAATTTGTAACGAATGAAACATTTGTAATTTAACTACTAAATGATTTATTAAATCATGCTTTTTCAACATTTTATGTAGATTATAATTTTATAGATTGTATATTATACGTTTCTTTATAAAGTAATTTTATAATAGTAAAAACTTGACATTAGTGTAGTTTCTTTTACACTATATTGATCTTACTAACAACTGAAATAAAAATAAAAATAGCAAAACGAAAATGGAAAAGTTAGTTATTGTAACAAGTGATCGGCCCTTCAAGACTCCTTTTCGGCAGTTTAAAAATAAAATGATCATTGAAGCAATGTATATATAATATGTAATAAAACTTAAATAACTTTTATTAAAGTTCTAGCTTTAAAATTGGTTTCGTGGAAAATATTTTTGAATAAAAATGAAATGATTGAAATTGCACTTCTTCTTCAAATTAAGCGGCAAAAGATTTCCAGAAAGTTGTTTAGTATTGTTTGTATTTAATAGTTTTATTAAAATGTCCCACACAGACATTATTTTTACGCCATGATTTCTTCTTTTTAATCACTCACAAGAGTATAATTTAGTAAAACTATGTATACCTAACACATACTTTAGGGACGAATGATGTCGGAGATAACGAAAACATTTATTCATTATACCTTTTTAAAATAAACTTTAAAAAATTCATTAATCATGTTTTGACTGATCTGATGCTACAATTAGTTATTCTTTAACACAAGTACTTTACAAATTATTATTACAAAAATGATGTATAATTAATTAAAGAATGTCAAACTGAATGAGAAAATATTATCATTGAATTGTAATATTTCTTTGATTTAACTGATATGTTAGTAGTAAATGAAGGGACACATGAAATCGACGTACTGAGAACTGGGACCTATGAATAGTTTTTGTTTAAAGAACACTTCAAGCTGAAAATTCATCCAGTTACGTAAAATCGCTAATGGATTTCTACGTATTACTTTTAAAAGCTATTTGTTGCTTAAGCCTTTTATAAAGCTCTATGCACTATAGTTCAAGCGAGAAAATTCTATATACAGCTTTGAAACACAAATGTATTTGGTTCGAATTAGGGTTTCTACTCATTTAAATTAATTTGGTAAGAATACATTATTTAATTCGTAATTCAAACACATGCCCTGATTAAATATGTTAACTACTAAATATATTAACAACATACATGATCAACTGTGGGTAAACATTCTCTAAAAATTACGTTTTCAGACGGATTTACTCTCATAACTCGAAAACAATAATACCATTTTTAGATTGTACGTCTCTCTGTCCAAATGTGTGATTTCGGATCACTGCGTGCATCGCACAAACACACATACAGTAAACACCCGATTCCGCAAAATTGTCGATAGCGGCTATTCAATGGCCGAAGGTACTAAAAAACAACACGAAAGTGCTTTAAATCAGTTTATTGTACATTAAAAACTAAACTATGTCATGTACATTATTGTATTTAGAGGACGTTTAGTTTTTACAAAAAAAGTTATCAACAGCTTTTGTTTCTTCGTGTTCACACGTTCACTGATAAGGACGCACAAGTGAGCTAGACACTGAACACTATGAGAAGCGGCCGACGCAAAGTATATTGCGTGCTTCACACGCCAACCCATATGTTGGAAGTATTTTAAATACACAATGTATTGCGTCGCAATCCAACCCCCGTATTGGGAGTATTTTCAATACACAATACATTGCGTGCTTCGCACGCCCACCCCCGTATTGGGAGAATTTTCAATACACAGGTTATTGCCAATTTTAAGCCTAGTGCTGTGGACGCACATGTGCGTTCGCTTTAAAATATTAGTGATTATTACCTAGAAAGGTTCAAAAATAAAAAATAAAGTAATTTCTACTCATTTAGGCTATAAATGTTAAAAAGTTAAATGTCAGCTCCTAGCATAGGAAATACGAAATTTGCGTTGCAGCGAACGTTGTAAAGCAGTCTTTATCTGTGTCTGAAGTTTAGCTAAAAGTTTATTAAAATTTGTGTTCGTGTATTTTCTTCTTTTTAATATAAAATACTGTGGACGACGCTGATAATCTGCAGAACGGATAAACTGCCCGCGGATAATAGACAGTTTACTGCAACTCAGATGTATACAGGGTGTCTCATCTCACTTAAGAGTAAGTTAACGGCGTTATATTTGTGTAACCATTGCAGATTACGCAACATAACTTGGTGCATCTTTTCTCTACCAAAACAACTCATTTTCGAAGCACTTACAATTTGTATCATCTTTGGGAGACGGCCAGCAGGAATCGTAGAAAAATCTTAAATAAAAGCATAGGTAGAGTTGTTAAAGATATATCTTAGGAGAACACAATGCAACAAATCAGACATCAAAACGTTCACCCTACAATCAATGAAGTTAAGAGAAGCCGGCGACAATCAACAAATTATAAATACCACAGTTGAAGGTTTTATATTATTGACCGAGCGAAGCGAGGTCTCCGTTTTAACTCGACCGTTCGGCATTTCGTCTGTGTGTCTGTATGTCTGTGTATCTGTCTCACGATTACGGCCAAATGCTTTTACCGATTCTGATGATTTTTTGCATGAATTTTCCTTATTCCTAGGTTGAGCCATATATATATAAAGTTTTTTCCATTTTTCATTTTTAACCCCTTAAATTAAATAAAAATGGCGGCCGCGCCGTTTCTCTCAGTGTAAGCTTTTTTCCAATGCCAGATTGTGGCTTAACCGTAAGTCGAATTTTAAAACTAATAACATTTTGCTGGTAGCAAATTTGATTTTCAACAAAATTGTATTCTTTGATTTTTTCCGTATCTCTAACGTAAGCTCACAAAATGGCCGTTAAATTCAAATTTGTTAAAAATCGTCCAAGTTTTTGTATTTCAACCATGTTGTTATACGTTTATTCTAAACCAATTCAAAAGTGTTCCAAAGCTTTTTTGTAGATAAAGGTTCAAAGAATTCATTATTATTATGCCAGTGAAAAAATGACTGAAGTAAAATTAGCGAAGTTATTAGCTCAAGAAAGAAGCATGTTCAGTAACGAAAGGAAAAAGTTCAACTTTAGGCCTTCATAAAAAGTAGTAAAAAGTATTGTAATTTTTTTCATAAATGTTAAAAGTTTCGTAATTTAGTTCTAAGTAGAATTGTATAAAAATATTTATCAATTTCAAATTTCTTATTTTGAAAACACCAGTATTTATGTTCCTACTACAAGACTGCTAACAAAAATAAAAGAGGCCTGTTTTGAAAAATAATTTAGGATTATATCAATTGCCCAAAAATGACATATTATTATAAGAAAGTGTAGAATATAAATCAAAGAATTGAACTGTATACCTGTAAATTATCATTGTAAATTTCATAAAAGAATTTGACTTAGCTTTTCTTGAATTACAAAATGAGATGAAACAAATGAAACCTCGCGGCGATAAAGGACATACAAAAAATGACCGTAGGACACTGTGGGAAGTGTTGGTACATGGATTGAGATCACTATCACGACGTTTTAACATCGTTTGTTTTAATTATTTCTAATATTGGAATATGATATGGAAATTCTATGTTGTCCCTCTATAACGCGATATTTTTAGATATCTTACGCACTATTAACTTAAATAAAACACAATGCCTCTAAAAGAAACTCTTTAGCAGTTAAAGCTCAAGAAAAGAAAAAAACGAGAACTAGAAATCTTAGAATAGCTAGAATTGAAAAATAATGTTTTCACTGGCTAAACCTCGTCCTTACTTCATTACTGGCACACTATTTTTAACCTAAGCTCAAACCAAAATTTGTTATTTCAACGAGCGAGGTCTATTATTTACAGAGCTACTAGTATCTATTTTCCTCTTTCCATACACTCTGATGTTTCAAAATGACACTTCTGTTCCGTCCCCTACACTTTAAATACATTAAGGCATTTTTATAATTGGTTTAATATAAATTCACAACTTTCACCGCTATAATGGAAGTTTACAATGAATCCCTAAACGGGGCTCATTATATTAAATATACCAATATATATTTTGTTTACAAATAATACAATAAATAGTTTACTTATGAAACAGTTGGCTTACAAATACTAGTAGCCTGGCTACAAAAAATCGAAACGCCAGGGGTGGTGGTAGGTAAAGGCTTTTGCCTAAAAACCCGGCTGGTAGTTAGTTTTTTGATCCTAACTATCAATAATGCTTTTTTTCTTTTTTCAACCCTATAATTCAGCTTGAGAAAATCAATAACCTACTAAAGACTTCGTTCTAACAATCTTACTGGAAATTTGCACACGGAACTACACACTGAACTTCTGTTTTAGAAAGGATCCATGTTTATGTTACTTGAACTTTAGTTTTAAACATTTTTAAATAGTACTACTATAGCAAAATTTACATCTTTTTTTATTTTCCTTCCCGAAAAGAAGACCGGGAATTTTTATTCCCGAAAAGAAGACCGGGAATGCAGCTAGTAGAGGATACAACAATGTTTTATATTACTTTGGAAGTAAAATTAAAATAGCTCATGCAATATTTGAAATGGTTTTGAATTTATTTAAAAAATTTAAAACTTCTCAAAATTCTTTTACTTTTATTAAAAATTGTAGTTATATTGTTGACCATATCAAAAATAATTTTTTAATCGTATACAATTTATGTAACAGTATAATGTCGTTATTATAACTGTGCATTCCTATAATACGTAATGTTGTCATTGAAATTCGTTTGTGTAACAAATAAAATTGTCGGTCTAATTGTGTTCTATAAGTATACCTCAAAAATAAATCTAGATATTTATTTACGCACTTAGTAAGATCAAACTAATATTACATCACAAAGTAGTTAATATGTCGCTTGTTAAGCAAGTCTTAACAATTTACACTAATCGATTCAGCTGTTTGGTGTAGATGCACTATCTTTACTTAAATGTACAAATTTATATTAAATTATTAGTTAACGCTTTTGTTTATGCCCAAGTTGTGCTTTATATGTTTAACTTTTGTTATAACTCCTTCATCATTGTAAGTTATGATTTCATCATCATTTAGTATTATTTACCAATTTCGATTTAAGGATTTGATTAATCGTACATCCTATTATAAATAAATTATCAAATATATGACATATTTTATATGTCAAGTGTGGAGGATTGTGGAAGTCTTAGCATGCCAAGCACATCATAGGAGTCTCCCTTATTTATGCAGGTAACTGCGGCGTCGTTCGCTGATATGATTAAATAAATAAAAGGACTATCGGCTAAATATTGTGCCTTAAAAAGATATTTAGGAGTATTTAAAATTTTTGAGTTACAGCCATTTTGATTTTTAAAAAATTGATTTTGAGTGGTTCAACAACCAAATATCGTTGTGTGGTATATCGTTTGAAAGCTTATTTAATTTTGAATCCAAAAAGAATAATGATTAATATTTAAACAAAAATAGTATAGTAAAATGGAGCAAAATAGGAAAGCACGATTTCGTAGTTTTTGGCCGCCATTTTTAATCGGTTAAAGATATCGATGTGAAAATTTCACCGTTGGTTTCATGTTGAAATTCTGCATCGAAATGGTTCATCACATGATCGCCTTAATATTTAAAAAAAATAAAGTTACTTTCAAAATGGCTTATCCTAGATGGCGGATAATATTTTTGAGAGTAGGTTCCTCAATCACATCTAAATTCAATTTGTCCTTATATACGAAATATTAAACCGTTTCCAGACTTAATCGTCACCCTGTGCCTGTGTATTTAACAGTTAAACCTGAGTATACACTAAATTAAAACACAGACGATCTTTTCAAAGAGTTAAGCTTTTGATTCAAATCTGTTATTTATTTATAAAGATCGCGTGTCACGTCCGTTCACGAAACCCATATTTTTTACATTTTTCAATTTTTCAAATAGTAACCCTAAATATTTTCGGGATAAAAAGTTGCGTAGATTAATCTTTGAAAAGTCCTTTACATGCAAATAAAAGTTTCGTCAAAATTTGTTTAGCCATTCTGGAGATTAGGCTGGACAAACAAACAAACTCACAGACAGACAATAAAACAGACAGACGGACGGACAAAAAACAAAAAATCCATTTTTAGGTTTTTGTAAAGTGTGAACAACCATATGAGCTTAGAGCAATACCACAAAAGTATTAATTTAGAAATATAATAATTAATTAAAACTATGATAGAATACCTTGTAAAAAAATTATAGATAAATAGCATTTTGTGTTGACAAGTTCAAAAAATAATAAACGGTATCAGTTAACTGACACAAACTTTCTCCCAACTTACTGTAATCAAAATAATATTGTTTTTAATCATTTTATTTACTACTTTTTAGAACAAAACAAAAAAATAATATTCTACCTACGTCAATCGTATAAAAAAATTATTGTCCCAGGCGGGATTCGATCGCGCGACCTTTGAATTACTGGCCGTGCTCGCTACCGTGGTGCTACCCTGTGCGGCCGCTGCCGCGATGCTAGATTGACAACACAAACTTGTTTATTTTTAAACATTTCCCCATAATTATAAAACGCCGAAGTTTTTATAAAAGCGGGTGGTGTCATTTTGTTTGGCATCTTAAGCACTATAAATACTGAAAATTTGATCAAAATCGTTAGAGCCGTTTTTGAGAAATTTGCATTTTGTCGTTTTTTATTGGTTTTTAAGGGTAAATTATCCTTAAAAATTAAAAATTTCAAAAAATGAAAAAACGCCTGGAGATATTAGGGTTTAGTACCGACATACCAAATTTCATGAAAATCGGACCAATAGTGTCCTCTCTGGTCGTGTATACATACAGACAGACTGACAGACAGACACAACTCTAAAAACACTTTTTTGGGTTCAAGGAGCACCAAAACAAAAAATTCCACTAAAAATATTTTTGGGTTCAGGGAGCGCCAACACAGATAATTGCACTAAAAAATGGTTTGGGGTTCTGGGAGCACCAAAACAGATAATTCAACTGAAAATTCAAATTCGAACATTTTTACGAAAACAATACTTTCTCCATATACTACGTATAGGGTGGAGAAAGTAAAAATGGGGAAAACATTCTGGAGGCGCAGGACATCGGTTCCGGTACCTCTCACATGTTAAGCGAGCGTTCCACGCTTCCAGTTATTGTAAAACAAGTTCTCAATCTACTTGAGCTTATGTTATAAGTAAAACTTTTTTAATTTTTGATTTTTTTTTACATAAATTTTATTTTATTTTTTTTGAATAAAAAGTAGCTTAAAATATTTTCTAAAAAGTCCTCTACATGTTAATGAAAGTTTCGTCGAAATCGGTTGAGCCTTTCCGGAGATTAGCGTAGCCAAACAAACAGACAGACAACAAATTTATAAATGTGTGTTTGGGTTTTTTGTAATGTGTGAACCTTACGATCTTATATTTTTAAATCACAGACAGACACCTACATTTTATTCATATAGATAGATAACTATTATTGTATACATTTGTCACAAGCTATGATCATCTAAATAAACGAATAATTTCTCCAACAGACAACAACTAACTGAGAATAAGATTTTTTTTAAACTGTTGAAATGATTATATTTACTGTAATATGTTTGTATAACGGAATTACAAAATTTGAGAACAATGCAATATTTTATGTAGACATATACTTTTTAGGATTGCGTATATGCTATGTAAACATTTTTCATGAAATAGTTTTAATCCAATCAATATGCAAGGGTTTTGAATTATATATATTTTGTTTGACTTTTCACACCTATGAGTATTGCCACAAATTATTAGTTATAGAATTTGTTCTACAAGAATAATAACCTTATAAAATCAGTAGTACTTTGAATAAATTTTATTTTTAATTCAATTGTCCTTTATTGAAAAAACTGTATTTTTGGGTACATTTAATAATTTTTAAACGTGTATGTTTTTTATATTCATTATTTTATTCAAACTATATTAATAACAAAGTCAAACTTTAACAAAACTAAATAATATAAGTAAGTATAAAAAGACATAAGTTGAATTACTTATTGATTGATTTGGTTTACCACAGGACTTGTTGGCTAGTAACTAATGTTGACAATAGTCGTTGTCCAATTAACATTAGCCCTTTAGAGCAACACTGCTCTCTAAATAATATACACTGCAATTCCATTAAGTTTTGACTGCAAACAAGCATTAAGTAATTGGAACACAACAAATACGATGTTTGTAAGGCTCTAATAGTGGATAGTAAGAAAGCATCCTAATATGCTTTGACAGTATTATTAAATCGGAACACAAACAGATAAATAAGTTGACAACGTCGATAAATTCTCAGAAAGAATATTAAATTTAACAGTAGACTAATCAGCCAATTGAGATTAAGAATGTAAAGGCACCTTCAAGCAAACGAAACATTTCTATTCTGTGATTGTGCTATACCTTGACTTCACAGATAACGGATTACATTGTATAATACTCTTCCACAACTACAAAACTGGTTCCGCTGAGTTACTGGTTCCAAAAAAAGTTGAATCAAGTTGTTACACTATATTTATTTTTTTGATCTGCTAATTAGTAAACGACACACTATGCATACCCTCTACAATACATACGCAATATACTGTAAAAACTCTACAACATACTATAAAAACTTAGTACAGTCATCTTTATTACAAGAAAATTTGCATTACAAAGATCCTAAAGAAGAAGTAACATATCGAATGGCATATTATTAGGTCTATAATTTTATTCAAACCGAAATGTAATAAGAATATTTAAATTTAGCCTCATATAACATTTGTATTTTACATGTTTCCTTATGATATTAGTTTTACCTTAAACATTAAAATTATCGTTCGCTTACAATCGATTAGTATCCGTTACATAATAATAATATCTGTTTGTGGTGTGCACATATCGCGGACAGAGTGGAAGGTAGAGTACTATTTTGTCGCCGTTATTGTTGAAATATTATTTGTCAGAAATTACACTAATGGTTGATTTAAATCATTCAATTAAATTATATTAATTTACTTAATAACTGTTTTTATAATTATATTACTTTGCAAGTTTTGCAGATTTTAGCTATAAAATTTTAATTCAATAAACGTCTTATGGTTCGTATTGAGGTGGACAAATTTATCAGTAGAAAAATTTATAAGCTGAGAACATTATTAAAAAGAGGAGTAATTGGTATAAGACTTTAAAATATAATATTCCTAAAATTAGTTTCAAAATAGCCTTTATTAAGGATTTTAAATATTTCATAAATAATAAATTGTAAGATTTGATGTGGTGAATCTCAGAGAAACTAAAAATGTAAGGAGTGAAAGTGAAAGTAGAATTTTTTCAAATAAACTTTATTAAATATTTCCACTTAAATTTGTATTTGATTAAACAAAAATTGTATTTAAAATTAGATTTTTTCAAATATATATTTCTATACGTGATTTTTTAGCGAAAATGTAATAGGTAATATAAGTTTCATACACCATAAACCGCTCTACAAACAAAAACTTGTTTAGTTTAAAAACTGAAGTCGAAATTAAATGTCGTTTTTTTATCGGAAATGCTTAAGAAATTTTCACGATAAAGCCATTTGATCAAAAGGCGTAGAATTGTTAGTCTTACATGCCTTTCTAAACTTGCAATAAAGAGGAAAGTGTATTTTTTTTAAATAATACACTTTCTTCAAAATTGCTATAAAACGATTTCTATTATTAAACGTTCTAAAATAATACATTTTTTGTTATTATCATACCGATAAAATGGCTTGATTTAATCTAAGAATAATAAGTTTAATTTGTTTTATGGTATACAGCTGGTAGAAATGGTTTATTCAATTTTTTCAAATTCAAATATAAAAAGTGTATATGTATTTCTAAACTCGCATTGACATTTCACTTTTACTGAATATTTTTGAAGTGTACAAACTCTCTAGATAAGCCTGTTTAATAAAAACCTCAACAAAGTGTGATCAATAGTTAAGTTCATTAAATAATTATTTTCGTCTGCAACGCAATCAAGCATACTGAACCTGATTTACAGTATCTATTAAAATATAAATAATAGTTGTTAATGTTATACTTATATTAAGTTAAATATTAATAATAACATAAGATATCTTAACTACAGCCGAGTATTTATCTATTTTATCTTTTCGATGATACTGATAGATAATATTAGAGTTCTTCATCACCGATATATCTTACTCAAACCACCATCTTTAACTTATTACCATCTTCATTATTTTCGTTGATAGTTCTTTTATATATTTCTCAGCGTCCAAGTAAAACTCTAGTGTTATTAAAAAACCGGATATTATATTTATATTATTTAATCAACATACCTTAATTTTAGTCAATAGTAGTTCTTGTTTCTGGAGTAATGACTACATGTTTCGCTGCCACAGGCAGCATCATCAGGCCAGCCAATGAGACTAGCTCTAGTCCATTGTTCACAAACATAAAAACATAATAATTCGGCCTGGCACAAATAGTTGAGCAGAGACTGCTTTTGTCAATTGTTAAACATTGTTTTTGTTCCCAATAATTAGGGCACATGTTTACTTGCAGAGTTGTACTGGAAAACTGCTACCTCAAGTATTCCTTATCTGATTTGTACCTTTGGCGTTATTCTGAAGTTCAAATATTAAAGCGTATAATATACATTTGGATGTGAAATTTAGTTTGGCTTTTAAAATGTTGGCAGCGAAACAAGAACTACTATTGACTGCAATTAAGGTATGTTGATTAATGAAAGTAGTTCTAAAGCTAAACAATGAATATTATATTGTTTATTTCAAACACTCATACAAAGCACAAATATGACATATTGTTTGATATAAGCAGTTTGATGTATAGTTTTTTCCACAACTTTCTTATTTAATTTTTTTCTTATAACAAAAACAGCATTTCACCGGTTGTATTACTATCCCTGACAATGTAGTTGGTATAATGCCTAGTAGTAGATAGAATAATTTGATAACGATAACACCAATCTAACTAAACTTACCTTCCTGGAACTACTAATTAGGTATTAGGATTAAGTAAAGTGTGTGGTATTTTGAGATCTAAATTCGCAAACATTATATTTATAATCGGTTATTCACAGAATTGATGCCTTATTACATCAGTTAGGAAAATTGTAATATGTAAAGTTAATATATAATTGTACACAAATTGCCATCGTCAATTACAATCATATCTTGAAAATTGAAATTAAACAAACTTACTTTAGCGATGAAACTAAAATTATTTGCTGTTTACTTCAATTCATGTACAAGCAAAACGTTAAATGGTTTCAACGATTATTTAGACTACAATTATTTTTTTTTTTTTTTTTTTTTTTTTTTTAAAATATTGTACAATTCGTAATGGCTAGGGATGAAAAAGCTATATCTTACTGTTTATGTAATTCATTTTCCTTTTTTGTGATAAAGAAATATTTTTTCTACTAATCAATTTTGGTTTGATATTAACATAAAATTTCCATGCAGGTTAAAGTGGTAATGGTTATATATAGCAAGATAGCCATAAATTTGAAATGGATGTTCCATTGAAAAATATTGAACACTAGCAAGGACCCAAGTTCACCATAAATAGGAATAATATTATTTAACGAAAATAAAATTCGGGAAAGCCTTATGATTCAGATCCAAAAAAACATGTTTCGTCCAAATCGAACAACGTTTACCTATTTAAGCCTACGTACATGAATCAACTGTGCACCTTTCAGCGCCATGATTTCTGCCAGTTTCTCAATCATGAAATAAAATAAAAAATCAGTTTTCAAGATACTCAGTAGCTGCTCCATGTTAATACTTAGACGCAAGTAATCGAAATTGAGTTGTTTTCCCCTCTACAATATATTCTCCTTAATATATAACTTAAGAATACTTTTAGGTCTCTAGCTTCATGGAAGTAGGAAGAATTATGATATATTTCGTACTAGTAGTTATCCCATTTGACCAATTAGAAACAAGTAATCAAAAGCATTGTATCGTAATGTGGAGTTAGTTAAGGTTATTTGTATGCAATTTGAAGTAGTTTTACCAACTAAAACCAGGTTACATAATTTATACCCACGCCAAACAAGATGCGAGTTTAGTTTATGTTGTCTATGTAGTGTTTTCTTCAACGTAAAGTAAAATTAATATACTGAACAACAATTACCTCTCTAGCAACAAGAAAAGTAAAACAACTAAATTTTATTGTTTTATCTGACTTTATCATATTTGCATTAATTAAACTCAAATAACAAAAATTGTGCACTTTTTCCCAAACAATTGTAACAAATTTCAGCTCTCTAGCTGCAAGAAAAGTAAGACAACTAAATTCTATTGTTTTATTTGATTTTATCA
>JAGFPH010004191.1:38916-63699 GCA_018207615.1 Philaenus spumarius
TTGTTTTATTTGATTTTATCATATTTGCATTAATTAAACTCAAATAAAAAAAATGCTGCACTTTTTTCCAAACAATTGTGGCAAATTTCAGCTCTCTAGACTAATGAGAAAATGTCAAATTAAACGTGTTTTCCATGTTTTCACACAAAACAGAAATATTTGACTTAAACAAGAATACTATATTATTACTTTTATTATTTAATCAATTAAAATGTAACTTTCTTTGGTAACTCTGACTTTAAAAATTGATTTTAAAATGTCCAGGATAAAATTAAAACTTAGGCAACTTAGGAACTGAAATCTTTATATTCCATACCAATATCAACCAACATGTGACACACTATATCGCAAATTCTTATTTATACATATTTTATTTTATGATTTTTATGAAACCAAATATACAGTACGACAACGTGAAAATATTTTCAGTGTTTATTATTTTATCAAACACTTTGGACAGTAGCAAAATAAATGTTCATTTTTAATTAATGTTATTCATAACTAAAAGATATTCAATACATTTACTTAATCAAATATAATTTAAAAGTTCTTATGTATTAAACATTTCATTTCTACACTAAATCCTTTCAGTTGTATTTGCATTTTTTCTCATCTGCAGATTTTTTCAAAATCTCCATTAATCATTAAAAGATTAATTAAACAATCTTACTTTTAGTTTATATGATTGGTAAAATAAACAACTTATTTGCGTGGTGAATATATATTTTGTTTAAATCATAATATTTTGTTTGTTGAGTATTAGTAAAATATTAATTTATTAAAATAGTGAAAATTTAACGAAGCCTATTCATTAAAACTAAATAATGAAACAACTAAACAAAAGTACTCACTACCGCAATAGCATTCCCTAAATATCTCACGCAGTAACAAACGTGAAACCAATATAGATGTAAATACAAGAATTTTAGATCCTTTAGTACTAAATAGGTTTATGCCAAACAAATGTTTACAACATAGCTACTAATTTATATTTCTACTAAATCCTATTACTAAATTTGTCAAAATACAAAATGTTTATAAAAGACTGTTTTAATTTTAAGTTGGGTTTTAAAATCACCCAATAAAAAATTAACATTTACTATAGTATTTATTTGAAACCATTGGATTTTCTTTTAAAAACAACATTTTCGATAGTGTCTATAATTCACACTTAAAATTCGTTCAGACATTTTTTTTTTTTTTTTTTTTTTTTTTTGTAAAGTACAGTATACATTTTCTTTAAGTTACTACTCAGTAATAAATCATCGTCCAGAAAGTTGTCAGTAACATTTATCGGATTTATATATGAAAAAGCACTCACTACGCCTTTAGACTTTTTCGCTGTTACTGTCAAGTAATGTGTAACAATAAAACTTGGCAACAACGTCGCTAAAGACTTTAAAAATATTACAGTCCAGAAAAATATATAGGTTTCATATTCGTGAAGAGAATAAAATGTCCCACTTAGTCAACGCTTCTATTGAAAGTGAGGAGGGTGTGAAAAGTACAATAAGTATATATATGTATACATGTAATATTATACGTTAACAATTAATTGTAGTTTTGAGCACACTCTCCCCTTGGGTAAAATTATAGATTTTTCAATCGTATAACCAAATAAATTTCTTCCAAATGTAATGCATTGTACAAATATCTTAAGATAAAACATGATATATTATATTAATATACTTGTATGATTTTAATAAGAAAAACATACCATGTTGATATAATTATTAGAGTATTTTTGTTTTTTCAAAATCATTGGTGTCTAAAGTTGTTAGAAATAGGTTAAATAATGTCTACTGTTTAGTCTAAATGGCAGAACTAATTGATACTGTGTATAGTTGAATTGCCTTTAAATATTCACTATAATTATTTAATTTTTACTATTTTTATATTGACAAAAATACTTGGCTAGATGGACTTGCTACGACGTAACAAAATGTATTCAATTTTTGTTTGAAAATATGTATAATTGCCAGTCAAAGACAAAAGATGGTAGAGGCAGTAACTATAACTTTCAATCATTTATTATAATTTTAGTAATGATTAATACTTTTAATGAAGTAGTATCAAATGAAACAATATTTTGTATTAAATTTAGCAATACTAAATGAAATGAATAAAATATAACAAGTAAATAGTTTATGTAAGCTCTTACAACCATTTGGAAAAATTGTATACAAACTAAAAAAACACACAATTATGTTAAAAGGTTGTTTAAACATGGACAAAATAATATAAATACTTGTTGAACTAACGTATAAGTTTTAATAGTACATAAATTCACCAGCTGCAAATACTTACTACATGTAAATATAACTGACACTGATAAAGTTTAGTAAGAACTCATTTGACGGCTTTTTCACAGCAAATAAAAGTATATATTTGTGTTTAGCAAATAACCAAGTTTACTTTCTTTATGCATTCAATTTAAACTAGAATGTAAAATAAAATACACTTACTAAATTATAAACTAGAGAAATAGACAACTTTAATAAAACCATACAGTTTTAAAAGTAGTGTACATACTATACAAACTAAAGGTTCTTGGAAGCTAAAGATAGATACGAAGGGATTTTATTTAAACACTTGATGTTTTGGTACTAATTTTAGTTGATGAACTGTCTTTTCCCATTTATGATTTTAGACACCGGCATTATACATTTTGTTTAAAAAATTTGGATAATGTTATACATCAAATGATTCCATTGCGTCTATAAAGCAATTACAATAGATTAATAATAATCTAAACATCCATCCTTTGAAAACATATATCCGCTAAGGAGAGCTGCATGGCTCAGAGTTTACATTTTTGAAGGTCATTTTATTAACACCTGTCGTTAATGTTTAAACTTGAAGTATCTTTTAAAAGTAACTCGATTCCTTCAGTTAGGGGTTTTGAAAAAAAAAAATATTTTCGTTTATTAGCAACTCTTCCTAACTCACTTCTTTAATCGGTTATTAAATCCTACTAAGAAACTGATAATTCAATATTATATAATATAATAAAACAAAATAACCTGAGTATTAAATGTCACAAATAACTCGCAAAATCATATAAGAAAATACAAAATAGTAGAAATTGGTAATATTTTTATAATAATAGCAACAAAGTTCATACTTTAGTCTATAATTATTATTACATCACTTAAATTTTAAAGTTTATATATTAATTTTATTCGAATATTCCATTTTAATTTATACAGGGAGGACCAGCTAAAGTGTGACAGTAGCTAACTTTTAAAATACGATTCGGAGAAAAATGTTTAAATAGACCATCTGCCCTTAATTTTTGATACCTTTTGAATTGTGTATAAATTTTTTTCAAAAATCCGCCATTTTGAATCCAAAATGGCGGCCAACTTCATTTTTTTAAATGGAAACCCCCCATTTTTATGACGTTTTGGGATTTATGGGCAATTTTAAGACTTTTTTGTTCTTTATATTTGTTTGATAAACCTAACGGTTCTCCTGTAAAATGAAGCCGAAGTTTCATTTTCTTACAGCTAATCACTCATAAAGAATTAAATTACAAGTGAAAAAACATACACCAATACCGGGAGATGAACCCGGGACCTTCACGTTTCCGTCGTGATGCTCTGCCTTCTGAGCTACCCTGATATCTACCGATATTGGTCGATGTTATCTCACTTGTAGGGTTTTTAATGCAATTATTGAATTAACAGATTGAATACCTCGTGTATACGACATTGAAGACAATCTCAATTCTTATTTCGCAGTTTACAGTGTTGTTATTATTATTATTTTTATTTTTTTCCGCTTACACACTTCCTCAGCAAGGGATATTTAATTAAATTACAAGTGAAAAAAACATAGACCAAGTCCGGGAGTTGAACCCGGGACCTTCACGTTTCCGTCGTGATGCTCTGCCATCTAAGCTACCCTGATATCTACCTGATAAAAAAATAATAATAATACACTCATAAAGGTTACAATAACCAACTTCTAAACCATGCTTCAGGCAACAAACTTTTTTTAATCAAATTAGTACAATAAAATATCAAACCATCACTCTCCCATAAAATTTAATTAAAGCTTTCAAACGCAATTGAGCAATTTAGGACACATACCAAAATACAACTCACACAAAAACACAATAAATTTGAAAGTCAGTACCTTAGAAGTTAACAGTACTGTGGTATAAACTAGATTAAAAGGCAACAATGAAGAATCCGAAAACAGCTGTTGTATTGTTGTAAAAAGATAACCAGCGTGACTGCTTTATTTCAAAGGCGTTTAAATACAAACCACTTTAACAATAATAATTTTAGTATGTGTCCTAAATTGATCAATTGCGTTTGAAAGCTTTAATTAAATTTTATGGGAGAGTAATGGTTTGATATTTTATCGTACTAATTTGATTTTAAAAACTTTGTTGTCTGAAGCATGGTTTAGAAGCTGGTTATTGTAACCTTTATGAGTGATTAGCTGTAAGAAAATGAAACTTCGACTTCATTTTACAGGAGAACCGTTAGGTTTATCAAAAAAATTTAAAGAACAAAAAAGTCTTAAAATTGCTTATAAAATCCAAAAACGTCATACAAATGGGGGGTTTCTATTTAAAAAAATGAAGTTGGCCGCCATTTTGGATTCAAAATGGCGGATTTTGAAAAAAATGTATACACAATTCAAAAGGTATCAAAAATTAAGCAAAAATTAAGGGCAGATGTTCTATTTAAACATTTTTGTCCGAATCGTATTTTAAAAGTTAGCTACTGTCACACTTTAGCTGGTCCAACCTGTATTTTTAGAGTTTTATGATGTTTTTCTAAGGCAGGTAGGCTGCTAGTTGTGGAGCTTTCTGATTCAATACGTTTCACCGAGGTTCAGCACGTACAACTGAAACGTATATCACATTCATGCTTTAGGTTTTCTTGTTTATTTTTTATATTTAATGGAGTTATATATTTTTTTACATTAAATGTTCATTATTAAAATAAATGTCGTACAATTTATCAAATACAATATATAAAAAATGTTTTTCCTGCTGAGAGACTAAAGTAATAAATATTCAGAAATAATTTATTTTTTACGAAAAACCTGATTAGTTATCATCGCATTTCAGAAATTGAATATGTGTATCAGATTTTCATACGATTTATTTTAATGAAAGTACATTATATCTTAGTCAAGTTATGTTACGTTTTTAATCCCTAAATGAACAAAAGAGAACGTAATACATCTATTTATGATGGTGTGCCTATTCTTCTTAACGAAGTACTTTCATTTTAGATTATTAATGAAAAACAACAAAACATCTAACGTATAACATCTATTGTTTTATTATAATGTAATGTATGTTAACTTTGATATGTACATGGGTAAGATGGTATATGAACAGACAGAAAAAAAATATCTGTTATTTTTATTGCATATCATATTATATTTTTATGTATATAATTTTAACAAACCATTAAAATAATATGTCGTTTTTCTGTGACATATACATTTGCACAAAATTAGAATGTTAAACATTTTCTAAGTTGCTAAAAAGTTTTAAAAATCTTGTGTTACCTGTAAAATTAACAACATTACTATTTTGTTAGTTTATATAAGATTAGACATGTAACATACATAACTTTGAAAAAGTAATAACTAATTATTTACTAAAAGTCTTGCTTCTTATTAATTTGACATACTTCTAGAGCCCTAAATTAAAATTGTTGTTTTGTTATTTATATGACAGAAAACAAATTTTGCGACAAGTATTGTAATATGAAACGAAATTACTTTCCAAATAATAGGTTGACCTTTCAGTCATGTGAACAATTTTACAAATAATTGAAAATAATATGTAAATATCCTTAATTTTTCTTAATCATTGGACAATCGGTTTTTGTGTTTTATTGCCAGGTACAAAATCTAAGATTACTTCAAGTAGTAAATTTATTTTCACCTTCTTAGCATCAAGCAGTACTATTCATATCAACATTTATACAGTTTATAGTTATTTTAGAACTTATATTTTAATCTGAGGAATTATTTAAAGACGCATAAGACCAATAAATATGGTTGAATCATAATTTTATTTAATACAAATGGTTTCCTACTATTTTAAAATTACCAATTTTTAAGATTGGCCAAATACATGTTTAAGTAGAATATAATATAAACATAATAAATATATTAAAAGCAATAGATACTCAATAATAACATAATAATTATTATTATCATTATTCAATTTCCTTTCATTGTTGTAATTAAAGACATTTATTTTTTGTATTGTACTTTAAGAAATTTAATGTAATATTGTTTTATAGTTTAAGGATAACATTGTAGATTAAGGTAATTTTGAAAAAAGTAAAAGAAATATATCAGATAGGGATTTTACTACTGATTTTGTTTGCTATCTGACATTAACACTTTTAAATTATAAGAATTAAAAAACATACACACTTTAACGATGTATTTTGTTTCAGAAAAAAAACTGTATTTTCATTTTTATTTCAGTATTTTATTACTTTGGACTAAACAAAGTAGTAAATCAGCTCAAAAACATTTGCCTACAGGAAGACAGTTAAAAAATGGAAAATTATTTGATTTTTTCTTGCAACCCGGAATTATCTGCTATGCTTTAAAACTAAGATAGCGTTTGAAGATTGTGTCCAGATAAGTGATACAAAACAAGCTCTTTAGCAAAGTTTAAAATTAATTATTTTTGTTATGTTTATGTGTCCGCACCAAACGAACACTTGGTTAGTGGAACAACTTAATGATATCAGTGTACATTACACCAAACACTATACAAAAATTACAGAAATAATTGTTTAAAGAATATAAATATTTGTAATTGTATATAATAATGAAACAAAATTAATCAGACAAAATATTTACAAAATCTTCTACTTAAATCACAATAACCTTATTATTAAATACATTTTCTTGGTTTTAAATATTACATGTACGCCTTCATAGCTCGCTTTAGTGTCTAATAATAATTTAAAACCTTTAATTGACAGCAACTCAATTAATTTAAACAAATTATTTAATGCTTTCAACATAAATATACTAGAAAAGAAAATTCTGTAACGAATCATCGAAACCATCATAAACTACTAAATCTTTTAAAAAAGAGTCAATATATTATAAATAAATATTAAGTTTGACTTGTGAGAAGATATACTTGATAAAATAAACTTTGAACACAAAATATCACAACTAATACGTTTATTAACTCAATAGTTATAGTTTGACTATTGTAGCTCGTGCATCACTGAAAATGGAGACTTTATCGTTGAAACGCGTTTGAGTTAATAAACGTATTAGTTGTGAGATTTTGTGTTCAAAGATTTTTTATCAAGCCACTAAATTGTACATAAATACCATACTGAGTTTTTAAGTTTTTAAATTCATTATTATTTGTATTATCTAAATTTTGATTCAATGATTTTAAAATAAATTGTACAAATTAAACTGAATTTTTTCTATATAAATAAAACACAGAAGACAGTTTCTCATAAAAACGTTTAATAATTAAAACGCGTTTCGATAACCAGGTCATCAAAACGCGTTTGAATTATTAAACGTTTTTATGAGAAACTGTGTTCTGTTTTTTATTTATATGGTGTTATTTTTCATAAATTTTATAATTTTTTTCTGTAAAACTTTTCTTTCTGACACTGATTTCACTATAATCATAAAATTCATTGTTAAATTGAAGAAAACATATTATACACTTTATTATTTTGAGAGTTATAACTAGAAATTATGTATAACAAAATTTGTATATGTTTATAAGTTGTAAACTAAATTATAAAGTTTTAAAAAATGTGTTAGTGGCTAAATTATGTTGATAAAAAAGCAGTCAAAAGTGAGTTAAGTATTCCATACCATGAAGTAAAATTGCACGAAAAAAAGTCTTACATTTGAAGTTTCTTGAAGGATATAAACCTATACGAGATACCAACAGATAAACCAAGGATTTGGTTAATTTTTTACATGAGTTTTTGGATGAAAACTAAACTATCCATATTGCAATATGTCAACTCTCCACTGTAGTTGAATTTATTTGTTCCACTCCAATCCTCTAAAGTTTAATTAAAATATATTAAATATATGGTTACTAAGAAGATAAATGACTCGGAAGTGAAATGAAAAACGTGTGTTTTGTTGTAACAATCAGTTCTAATTCAGGTTACATTTCTATTCACATTTTTGACAAAGTTTTTAATAAAATGACTAATAAAGAAGTTTTGTTTTCATTTAAAACGACTAACTAATTTATAAATTCATATCTTTATGTAATTGTAATATTGTCTATAGTGTTAAAATATTTGTACTCTATGGTACAGTACAATAAAATCTACTTTTTAAACAGTGATATTGACTTTGTTACTTGATGATCTTATGTGTAAAACTTTTTATGCAAGTTCCTAACACCAAACAACAAATGTCAACACACTAAAACATTTCTAAGGATTTCTATTAAACGTATGCAATCACTCGTACACAATGTAACAATAAAATTGTGGTGCACGTTGCTTTATCTTTATTGAATGTAAAGTCTGACAGCCAAATATGAAAATTAACAAACTTTAATCAAATAAACGAGCAGTTTTAATAACGACTGATTTTTATTAATAGCTTCGGGATGCTGACGTAGAATGTGTTAACAAACTATACTGGAGGTAATACAGAAATTCACATTAAAACTTTTTACTGAAACTTTTAACATTGCAATCTAAAAAGGTTAACTGTATGAAATATAAATTAGTTTTATTGCTGCCGAACAATGAGGCTTTCAAGCGTTCAGTGTAAAGCAATTAAACATCAGTTGTCATGGTATTCCATTTAAGGTCAATATTTCAAGAAACAAAGTTGTTCATTATGGTTTATATTAAGTCTGGCATCTACATTATGCTACCAACAAGAAAACAATAATGTTGTCAATTTGTCACTTCAATGATATTCAAAAATTACACCAGATTTTGGAAAATACTTTGGTCAAACTGCAATTAAATATTTCATAAACTGCTAATACGTTATCCAAATTTTCGTTAGCTCAGTGTAACGTTTTTATTTGTGAAACAGGTTAACAAAAACGTACAAAAATAAACAGAGTGTCTAGAACACATTGGTCTAAATTTCATCAGGCTATTTATAGGGGAAAGTAAGAAAAATATTTCAAAAAGCATAGGTCAGAGAATGCTTGGTTTTCAAATTATCAGCCATTTTTGTTTTTACCAAACACTTTATATATTTGGGAAAAGAAAAGATATAGAGCTCAAATTTGGAGTACAAATTTGTAAATATCGTTTCACCCTTCACAAAAAAAACAACGTTCTTTTGTGTATTAAAAAAATAATTATTAATTAAAAAAAAAAAGTATTTTTCTTTTCCCCAAAATATTTTTAGCAAAACATATCCGAGTTATATTATGCTAAAAACTAAAAGGGTAATGTCTTGGTAGTTGTCTTAATTGGTAGATTCTTAATAGTGAGCGTTACTTGCATTTCTTAACAACTGATCTTCCAGCCTTATCGGAAAATGTCCTACTCAATGAGCGATTGGATTTATGGTTCATGACGGATGGGACTCCAGCACATGTTATAAACCATATAGGTAATATCTACCAAGAAAAATGGATTGGCCGAGGAGGGCCGTTGCCAATTCCTGCAAAGTCACCTGAACTTAAATTAACTTGATTTATTTCTGTGGGGACATCTCAAAAGCATCGTGTATTCTTCTCCAGTAGCTTCAATTCAAGATCTCAGATGTTCAATATTAGCTGATTAAGAACCCGAAATTCAGCAAAATCCAAAATCATAATAAACTATAGGGCGCTTCATAAAAATTTAAAGTTGGCTTTCATTTTAAAATATAAAAGTATTGAAAAGCATATTTTAAAATGAGAACATGTATCCTAATAAACAAAGGGCTTTTGTTAAACACGACTTAGAATCAACATCTGATTTTAGCAACTGAATTAGCAACTCCATTTTTCTTGTGACAAATTTGTAGTTTTGTCACTTAATTCCTCTGTAGGATTATTATGGTTTTAAAACATTTACAAAACACGTATTTTTCTTGATATTAAAAAGAGACTTTTGTTTACTAAACAATGCTTTATTAGTGTTCAAGACCAAAATATCTTCTGCTCAGTAGGGTGTTTTAAAACTTTTTACCCCTCTAAGTTTAAATGGTTAGTCGTATAAAAAAAAAAACATTCGAAAGTGGACAGCCAATTGGAAAATGTCGTCTATTTACAAATACTTTTAAATTTCTTAAAGAAAAGGAAAGGTTTCCCATTTAAAGTTTGCTGTCAGATGTATGGCTTACAAGGTTCCAATGATGGCCCATTTAAATAAGTCACCCTGTATAGTAGTTGTTTAAAAAGATTGTATACAAAAGAAAAGAAATTGATATGAAAAGCATGTTAGGTGTTTTCCGTAGCAGTAATACGAAGGTTATTTGATTCGAAAGCACCCACTACTATTTTACTTTGCATGCCTGTATATTTGAAAGAAGCAAAAAGTGTTCTAAATAAAACATAAAAATGGATTATGTGAATTTGTAATCCCAACGTGAACGGAAAAAATATAATAAACATTTTGAAAGTTTTACTTTTAAATAACGAAATCCGATTAGATAGGATTTGCAACTTATGTTAGTGTGACCACAGTCGGTACTTGGTAGGTGAAATAGTAAGGTAAAAATTAAAACTTACACGTAAGTTTCACAAAAACATCAATGTATTTGTTACAACTGTTTCGCCGTTAAGTATCATTAGATATCCAAGAACTTAGAATAAGACGGTGGGTGGAATAGCAAGGGAATTGGGCTAACCTTAGAGAAGAGTGTTTGAATGAAAAGGACAAAGTACTGACAATGGGTGTAAATACAAAGTTGTGTAAATACAATGGGTTTCAACAAAGGGAATGTGTTATGTAAATGTTTGTTTAGTTTGGAAGTATGGCAACTGAGAAAATATGTGTTTATTTCTTAAATTTCCAAAGTATTTAATTTTTGACTTTTTTGTTCAATATGCAGAACTTTAGCATTATCAATGAGTTTAAAAGTGTGGCCTGAATGTAATAATTCCAAATTAAATAATAGCCCAACAGATAGAGCTATTAAAACGAGAATAAAGGTGCACTTACATTACATTGTATAAGAGATTCCAATTTTGCTAATGACTTATTATATCCAGGCCATAAGGATATTAAAGCCCATTTACTTATTTATTTAAGCCCATATTTATTTAAGAACTGCATTTATGATACACCACTTTAAAAGTAAGAAATTCTTTATTCCCTTGGTATTGACCATAGCAGAAGTAACATGAATATATATGTTTATATATACATGTTATTTGTTTTTTATTTCTGCTTCTACAATCCCTAGAATGCAATTAACTTATTTGTGTATTTACAAGAGCCTTTATAAAAATATGTGCGACATTACATTACTTAAACGAATACTGTTATGCTAGTAACCTACTTGTAAAATCTGCAATTTGAGTTTTTCATCTCACACTTTTTTTCTTACTCTTTAAACCCACGATGATCTTAAAACATAAAGCCTAATTTTAAATATAAAATTGTTCTTACAAAATCGCAGTTCTATTAAACTGTTGTACGATGACAGAAAATAGATACTTTAAAGTTTTATCTTGAAGTACCATAAAACAAATTGTATACAACAAGACATTCAAGAACCATAACTTATTAAGTTATAACTTTCTATTAGTTAACACAAACTACTTGAGGTAAATGTAAGCGGATGTTTTAATCGTCTTTTAACTATGTTTAATATAAAACATTTACTCTCTACAGCTAGTTAAGTAAATTAGTGGAGAATTAATTAATTGGAACCTGTAAACCCAAGTTTTTATCTGTAGAGTTAAATTTCTAAAATAATGTAAGATAAACTAAGAATATGTATTTAGTTTTATGTTAGTAAAATAAAACTTTGAAATAAGTATTTTCTCTAAATTATATAATTACACAATTTTTACTTTGATCAGACAAATGTAGCGCTAAAAATATCATTAATAGGCATAATTAAACTTCATAATGTATACAATACATTTTGATTAAATTTATATGTTATTGATAACTATGTTGTTTAACTAATTAATTTTATAGGATTGTATTCATATATTCTGAAAAAGTTAAAATATAAGTAGGACTCCCTACTTGTTATCGTAAAAGAAGTTTAAAGTCCCAAACAATCAGTTAAAACTGTTTTGACCCAAACTTGCTTTTAGCTGAACTATTAGCTGAATGATCGCTGTGATCACTTTTACACAGTTGCTTTTAGCTGGACTATTAGCTGAATGATCGCTGTGATCACTTTTACTACAGTTGATTTTAGCTGGACTATTAGCTGAATGATCGCTGTGATCAAATTTACTACAGTTGCTTTTAGATGGACTATTAGCTGAATGATAGCTGTGATCACTTTTACTACAGTTGCTTTTAGCTGGACTATTAGCTGAATGATCGCTGTTATCACTTTTACTACAGTTGCTTTTAGCTGGACTATTAGCTGAGTGATCGCTGTGATCACTTTTACTACAGTTGCTTTTAGCTGGACTATTGGCTGAATGATCGCTGTTATCACTTTTACTACAGTTGCTTTTAGCTGGACTATTAGCTGAGTGATCGCTGTTATCACTTTTACTACAGTTGCTTTTAGCTGGACTATTGGCTGAATGATCGCTGTTATCACTTTTACTACAGTTGCTTTTAGCTGGACTATTAGCTGAATTATCGCTGTAATCAAATTTACTACAGTTGCTTTTAGCTGGACTATTAGCTGAATGATCGCTGTGATCACTTTTACTACAGTTGCTTTTAGCTGGACTATTGGCTGAATGATCGCTGTGATCACATTTACTACAGTTGCTACTAGAGTCTGTTGTATGTCAAACATTAAGATCAAAATTAATTTTTTCCATTATACAATTCAAACTGTTCTAGGTAAGTGTTTTCAATTTTCATTTCATTATAACCTAATACCATTTTGATTTTTAGATTGGAACTGAAAAGGTGTTCGTATCCTATGGATGAGTTCATACCGCATAAATATACCATATGAAAATGTCTATATCTTTTATTGCACATTCTGGTTCTTACTTATCTGGCATATCGCTTCCATGTAATTTCTTATTTAAATTACGGAAGCAGGAATTAAACAGATGTTGTTATTAATTTGTAATTACTTTTTTCCGATTTAATCCAATCAAAAGCAATCTACTTTACGATCAGCTTAAATAAAAGTTATTGCATTATTTGTAGTAATCCTTATTATTACAGTTAATTAATTTAATAGTTTGTTAGTTTTATAAATGGTTAATTAAAGTCTTAAATTTTAATTAAGACAATTCTTTGTAATTTTCAAAATATTTAATAAGATTTGTCTTCTTGCTTATCCGCCTTGACGCGTTTCGGGTAGACCCCATCTTCAGAAGCTTTGTTTGCTACTATCTGTACTCTACCATTGTCTCCTATTTATATGTTTTGTTCTCCTCCCCCAACCCCCTTTCAAACTGTTTACTGCCTGTTCTCTAATTGTTTGTAAACAAGTAAACAACTATTGTTTGTAAACAAGTAAACAACTGTTAATTTCAGATCATCGACCCACGTCCTATATTTCTATTGAATAAGACTTCAGTCTGACATTTGGAAGATAAAATATTGCATAACTATTATACAATAATTACATTATTGCTCTTTTATTTAAATAAAATATCGTTATGTAAGGGTTGTTGTTATGTACGCCTGCATTTGGTTTTCTGACGTGTGAATTAATACATTTTATTGATAGTGATATGACAATAACAAACGTTCTCTTTATCTAATTACCCAATAATATCAATAAAAAGATGCACAATAAATGTATATAATCATGAATCAAAAAATGCCTTTATTAAGTTGTTGTAATGATTTGTTTCTTTGACGTGACTTGTTCTATTATGTTAAGTTATACACATTATATGTGTAATGGCTATAAGTATCATTATCATACTTACTCTATCATTATCATACTTACTCTATCCTTATCATACTTAATCTATAATTATCATACTTACTCTATCATTATCATACTTACTCTATCATTATCATACTTACTCTATCATTATCATACTTACTCTATCATTATCATACTTACTCTATCATTATCATACTTAATCTATAATTATCATACTTACTCTATCATTATCATACTTAATCTATAATTATCATACTTACTCTATCATTATTATACTTACTCTATCATTATCATACATAATATGCACGGATGTCTAAACAACAAGTTGTTAATTATAATAATTTTCATTTTTTATACAATAATCTGATCTTTACTATAGTACTTCTAAATGTTTCTTTAGTTATTCCTGTGATATTTACCATTTAGTGAAGAAATAAACAAATTATAAAATTCTTGTGTTTTAAGAGAATGGTAGGCTTGGTACGCCTAATATGCAGAAAACGCCTATAACAAAATTAATTTTCTGGAACGTTTCTTGAGTAGGCTTATTTGTTAATTTTATGATAAAAAAATAACAACGTTTTTTTCAAATTTGTCTTAATAAATACAGTATATATTATAAACATAGATAGTTATATGACATTATTTAATAGTTATAAACGTATCACAAATTAACATTACCTAAATGAACTTATAACCTCTCCAACAGTCAACTGAGAATGAAGTTGTGGTGAGTCTGTTGAAAGGATTATATTTACTGCGAGATGTTGTAATGACGGAATTCTTAACATTTGAATCATGTAATAATATTGATTTTTAACTTCATTTATTACATTTATTTAATTACGTTAGTTCTTCTTTTTTTTCTTTTTGTTTTGCTTTTATCAGAGTATTTTGTCTAATGATCCATACGAGAGAATGTATAGATTAGGTTTTCATTTCAATGAACCTACAAACAACCATATATTCAAGTTTCTAAAAAGCAGAAATACTTTACAACAATAGCTGCTCTACAAGAAAAAGATAATTGTTTAATGAAAAGTATTTTTTTAGATTAAAAACTTATTGTATTTATCCTTTAGGAGCAAATAAAAATATTTCTTAAGTAAAATAAAATAATTTTAAATCTGTATGTATTCACTGTATGAATTCACTATTTTAAGCATAATATACTATAAACAAACTTAAATCTCCACAGTAACTAAATGAGATAGTATTCACCGTTTATTACTGATTATTTTTTTTTGTACCAAAATATTTGTTGGCTAGTAACTATGAACTGTTTATAATTGATTATCAGATTAACATTAGCTCTATAGAACAATACTTTTCCCATAATAATAGAGAGTGCAATTCCATTAAGTTTTTTTTTTTTTTGTAAACACGGAGTAATTGCTACACAACAAAATATATTACGTTTGTATTAAATCAATATGCTAAACAATAATGGCAAGAAAGAATTTTAATTTGCCTTTATACTATTATTAAATTATAAAATATACAGAAATTTAATTTGATAAATACAATCTCAAAAAACTATTGAATTTAAACATATATAATTTATTTAATAATCTATAAAAGCTTATTTAACGTTAGCCTCAAAGCACATTAATTTAAATATGTTCAAACAACAAGACATTTATATTTTTACACAGAAATAAATAATAAATAGGTTCTAAAATAAACAGACAAAGTACTTTTTTGGTCTTTACTTAGAAATTAGTGTTTTCAAACAATTTAAGTAGTTCTAGTATTGAATATAAAATTGAGAAACCTAATTGAAGCTAACAAGGCAATTATTCTGTGTTAAAGGTGTATAATATTAATAACGTTATCAAATTTAGACTAATCAACGTCTTGCAGTGTATTTTATCCTCTTACGTAAACCACAAAGCAGTCCCTCTAACTATTGATTCCAGGTAAACGTTTAATCAGATTGTAATCAGTTTGCTTTACATTGAGTAATAATGATCGGCGTGTTATAGCTACAACACAATCTAATATATATATACCTGGACTATATTTACAAATATTTTATCATTTTTTGTATATACAATTAATTGACCTTTATTTATATTGTATTTTGCTATAGTTTTATGAAATATTGTTTTGTTTGTGATTTTATACAGCTCTTATACCCTTATTTTTTTATAATGAGCTAGGCCCTGTATAATAATTGTTTATAGGTGACAAAACGAATATGCTTTGAATTAACTTAGCAAAAAAATACTGTGGAACAAATTTTCAAGTTTGCTTTTTGACAGTGTAGGTACTTGTTCAAAATAGCACATGAATTAATATAACTTGAAGTTTTAAAATATGCATCCACTTTTAACGTTTGAAATTTTTTTTACCAACTACGTGGCCTGTTTTCTTGTTACAAGTGGTTCAACTTTGTAAAAATTAATGTAAGATCGGATCAGAGTTAATAGTTTTTATTTTAAAACGGTTGATATGAAAGTTAATTTTTGTTAAACACAATTACCCTTTTAATGCTTTTTGAAAGTTCTTATTTTTTTGGTCAAGCTCTAGAATGTTTAAAAAAGTGGCGTGCTAAGACTACAACGTAGAAGTGTAAACGTTTTTTTTTTTTGCGATATTACAAATATATAATATTATTTAACAGCATTTGGGTTAATAGAATAATTTGCGAAATAAAGGAAAATGTGTATTTAAAACATTTTGTATTAAGGCATTAAAAAAAACATTTTTACAAGCTTCATGTTTACAACGTTTATGTTATTACTAAAAATAAAAACACAATTCTCACAAACATACTTGTTATTCTCAGTGACATTTGAGTTTCAACAAAATTATAACTAACTGAACAAGGTGTTATGCCAGTAGGGAGCGATCTTAGTTAGGATACAACCAATAGGGTTAACATAATAGTAAAAGATAAGTTTTAGGCTTACAGTTAAAACTAATAGAACTATACTGTGCTTTAAGTAATGAAAACAATTTTCTAGTTTCTAGACAAAGGTTAAATTAAATGTTTACAGAAAGTGTGTAATAACAGTAATAGATATTAAAATGTGTATATTATCTAATATATATATCTAGAAAATTGTTTTCATAACTTAAAGCATTATATTAATAAGTGTTATCATTACTCAAGTATTATATATATATATAATAAATTATAATACATGTTTGCTAACAAATCCCAATACAAAAAACAGAAACATAATATACATCCATTTTAACAACGAAAACAATATTACTAAAACAAAAGTAATGTTAAATACTAATAAAATGTATAACTAAACATACACAAATAACAACAAGATAATGATTAAATTTTAAACCTCTATTAAATTACTAATTATTCGACATTAGTAATTATATTAACAAAATTATTATCATTAGTAAAAAAATCTAACGACTATATAAAATAAATGATTGGCTTGTGATAACTGAAGAAAGAAATTAATGTTCTTGATTAAATTGTTTCTATAAATCTTGTGAAAACACCATAGATTGTAGTGCCATATCTTGCAGACGTAGTTAAATTCAACTTTTCTTTTAGGAAATTAACAAGTTGTTTTGATGTCTGTAAAGCAAAAATAATGTTGAAGCCTACACTTAAAATCATGGTTCCAAGTAGATTTGAGCCTGCGTTGGTGTAAATAAGAAAACTCTGATGTAAAATTCAATTATTACCTGTTACATTTTTTTCTGTGAAATGCAAAAAGCAACTAATAACATTTCCAGAATATTTTCAGTTATACATTTGGCCATGCAAAGTTCAACTATTTCTTATACCAGCTGATTTAATGGCACTTAAGTGTGTATCCATGAAATTATTACTTACGATGTTGGAGAAGTCTGCACTATTTTGATATACAGTAACTAATTTAGCTGAAAAAGTTGGTCTTTTAATTAAATTTGGGAAATCGATATCTAAGTCGTCTTTCATGTGAGTTTCCGAAAGTATTACTATATTGGAGTGTTTCAGAAAACAGTCATTAAGATCTACGGAATGAGTAGGAAAAATTTGTCAATTTAATGATCAACCTTTTCTCCTCGTAATAAAATCTAGCATCGAAGAATCTATTTTCTAAGGGTTATTAAATGAAAGTCTTTTAAATTCATTCTGCATTTTTTAAATCACCAACTTAAAGGTTCTTTTCAAGAACCAGAAGCGATGCGCTACAAGTCTACGGTGTTATTGTACTGCAGAAGTTAAAATTTACTTCTCTATAATAGACCGTCGACTTTAAGCTTTTGATCGCTTCGTAAAAAAATTAGTACTCGGTGTGATCACACCGAGTACTAATTTCTTTACATCTCTACCGTGGCCTTTGTAATATATTTGCTACCAAGGGAAGATGAACAAATAAATAATTAATGCACGCATTTATAGATAACAAAACTATCGGTCACAAATCGTCGTTGCGGTTTTTAAGTAGAGAAGAAGCTTGACAAAACGCTATTACTAGAATTTGGCTTGCACATTACTGTTGAACACTGGGTATTCCACTACGGAGTGCTGGGATCGATCTGTGACCAATAGCAAGGGTTTATTCACATCATACATCAACATCAATTACATAGATGGTTCCAAACATGTGTGTTGGACATTACAAACATGTTTATAACATATACCACATTTCCTCCTTCTTAATTTACAACAATTTACTTAAATCAAAACATACTTCATTATAAAAAAAAAGAAAACATACTTCGTTATTTGACAATACATTTAAAAGAGCAAACAGAACAAATAATTACTTAATGACCAATGAATATAATTAAATTTAAAAAAAAAGTTAACCTCAACATCTGCAACAATTATTCAATCACATTACAAATCTAATCTATCTACAGGTTTCCTAATACGCTGTGGATAACGACGTATTGCCGGAGTTACATCGACTGCAACTGGTCTATTTGCCAAAGGAGATGCGCGGGGTGAATTACTATTACTAAGTTCCGGCCTAATGGAAGGACGGGACTTGTTTTCACAAACATTCTCTATCTCCAATTCGGTATCAAGCTTATCTCTTTGCGGATGAATATCTGATATTTCTCCCTCAACGTTATTTTGATAAGAATCTATCGCTATTATTTGGTCAATATGACGTTTCCACAACATACCAGAATTTATTTTTATTAAATACGTTACAGGACCCAACTGTTTAACAACCGAACCTTCAATCCATTTACTAGTGTGAGACCTGTAGTCTCTTACCAAAATTCTGATTATTAATTTTGACATTTACTTTAATTGGATCCACACGGTCCCTATTTTCATTCATAGAAAATAAATTAGGTAAGTCATCAGTACTGCCTAACCCATTATTATGATTATCAACAAAATATTGCTTACTTACATTACCAAAGCTACTCTTTCTTTTCGAAACGTTACTGTTTCCTTTACTATCAGAATAATTAGTTTTATTATTATTATGCTTAGGTCTACTAACAATAGTTAAATTCTTTTGCTTACTTGTTATTTGAGAACGACATACCTTGGCTAAATGACCCTTTTTTGCACAAATATTACAAATACAATTTCTAAAATAACACATATTAGTAGAATGATTATTTTTACCACAACACCAACACTGCACTTTATGCTCTCTTGACACTTCACTTCCCATGAGCTGAGGTCGGTAACGTTGACTGGTTCCTATGCGTTGAATTCTGGGCTGTGCCGCCATACTGGAATTGGTGAGTGTCGCTGCATCCTTTTCCGCTGCTTCCAAAGATGTAACTATCTTCACCGCCTTGTCGAACGTTAAGGTTGGTTCAGCCAATAACCTTTGTTTGGTAGAATCGCTGTGCAAACCGCTCACTAATCTGTCGCGTAAATAGTCTGGTAAAGAATCCTTGAAATCACAATGTGTTGATAGCTTTTTTAGATTAGCTTTGTACTCACAAACCGACTCATGATGTAACTGATTCCGTTTGCTAAATCTATAACGAGTCGCTATAAAAGAACGTTTTGGGTAAAGATGTTCTTCCACAATTTTAACTAGTTCATCATATTTTTTATCAGCAGGCCTATTAGGTGTACATAAGTCTCTTAGTAAATTAAACGTTTTCACGCCGATTACCTTTTTCTCAGCTTTTATATCATTACATTCAATGAAAAGTTCAAATCGTTCAATGTACGAACTCCACGTTTCTTCACTACTGTCAAAAATAGACATAGACTCTATTAACGCCATTTTTGTTACACTCTCGTTTGAACTTTCCTCAAACAATAACGACAACATACGAGTACAAGCTACAGCACGTTGTTAACACTTTAAAAAAATGTATCACTGTTTTTGCAATTGAACGACGACGCACAAATTACAATTATCAATGATCATGATTCGTTTAACTTAGTGTCTTGAAAATACCAAATCAGTTCATTTATATTGCACGACGACGCACAATCCACAACCATGTGACTCGAAGTCAAGTTTACTGTATTTCGTAATACAGCATTGACATTTAAGTTGCACATTTAAATACCAGTTTCCTCGTCGCCACTTGTAATATATTTGCTACCAAGGGAAGGTGAACAAATAAATAATTAATGCACGCATTTATAGATAACAAAACTATCGGTCACAAATCGTCGTTGCGGTTTTTAAGTAGAGAAGAAGCTTGACAAAACGCCATTACTAGAACTTGGCTTGCACATTACTGTTGAACATTGAGTATTCCACTACGGAATGCTGGGATCGATCTGTGACCAATAGCAAGGCTTTATTCACATCATAGACGTATCAATTACATAGATGGTTCCAAACATTAGTGTTGGACATTAAAAACACTTTTACAACATATACCACAGCCTTGACCCACTGTTTACCCTCCAAAGTTCTCAATTAAACTTTTTCAATCACAGTCTCCAACGTAGAAACTACAACGTCATAGTTTTGACGTCACTATCCGACGTCACTAATTACCCACCACCCCCCTCAGCCCCCCAGAATTAATTTACATAATTGCACCCGCCTCCCCCACTACTTTCGAATTCTGGCGTACGTGAAAAAATGCGTGGCCTTTGTTCTTTTTTGTAACAATAAACAGCCCTTGTATTGTTGTTACTCTTGATAACGCTACATATACTAATTATTTTAAAGATGACCTTCCTCATTCTCACTAACAATTTCTTCAAACGAACCGCATGGGATTTATGAATTGTGATTGCACATGCGGATAATACGAGTGTAAAATGGTTTCGTTTCACGTTAGTAGTTTTACCATTGTTGAGAGGTATAGTGGATGCTCTTCTAGCAATTGGAACAGCCAGCATGTTTGTGGCCTTGCTACTATGGAAGAAACTAGGGATTTTTAACTTTCCCTTTCATCATATCTTATTTTACAAAAATACTTGTAAAAATGTACCGTTACTATTTACAGTCAAAGAAAAAAAGAAAAATGTCTGTACCTGGTCCACCTAAAGACGTTTCAACTTAAATATATAATGAAGAGTGACGGAATAAAACCGCATTCATTTCTCACCTACAGATTACGTATAACAAACATATATATGTTAGATCATGAAGGTAAAATCAAGTGTGGTGCTTCAATTCACTTCTCACCTCAATATTATGTATAAATTACTAATACTCATATATATAGTGGAACGTGACGGAATAATCGTGAATGATGCTTCGATTCATTCCTTACCCAAATATTATGTATTACAAATATACATACATATAATTAACTTTGTATAAGATTAGAGATTATTTGAATACCTCAAGGTTGTAATTTAATGTATTAATAAGGATTTGCATATTGTTTAAATAGGTTAAACATTATACAAATTTTATATAATTACAAAAACAGCAACTATGGGTAGTGCCCCTGCTAATGTATATAGTAACTTAGAACATTATGTGTACTGCGTGGGACTCTTGGTACTGGTTGATGGTGGAGTATACAAAGATAGTACAAGATCTATTGTGCATCCATCAGCCACTTATCTGTTCTAATTAGAGAACGAAATGATAACAACATTTTTCTATAGAACAAAGATTTTATTAATTATCACGAGCAAATTTTAAGCCTTAAAATATTGCTTTGATTCATTAAAATAATCAATTTTTGCTTAGGACATTTAGGCACCGGTTTATTGTTTCGTGTCAGTTGTTATTCTGACAAGACGAATGTTCAAATCTGCTCTCCAGCTATTACTGCTTCTGCACACTAACCTGCAGACTGGGAACCGCGAGGCCAAAGATAACACTCTGGTGATTACATATTTATATTCTACTAGATTTATTTTGTGGATTCAATTTGCCTTTTACGTAAAAACGTGAAAACTTTAAGAAAACTGTAACATCATTGTTTGTGCTTATAAATAATCTAAATAAAGATATTAAATACTAATATTTCTATTTGTTATTATATTTGTATATAGTTATAACATCTTGTTTCAAATGTATATAAATAGTTGTTTATGGCATCAATCCTTAATTTTGTAATAAACATTCCATTCACTAATCGTAGGTTTAGTTTTTGTAAATGCAGTCCCGAGACCATCAATTTACTCAAATCATGGATAGAGACGAAGGTAGTACAGTGACGTCAATGTTATTCTTGCAAACTTAATCAGAAATTACACTTCTGGCGAAATAATTCCTTCGATTAAATGATTTCAAATATTTACTGAACAAACTAAGATTAAACTTGACTTAGAAAACAATTTAATTCATTTAAAATACATTAATGTTTTGCAGAAGTATATTATATTGAAAGTGATTAAGGTTTTTGATTTCAAATAAAATACAATAACAATCTTATATTTTGTAATCATAGTTTAAGTTTCCAAGTAAAAAATAGATATAAATAAATGTATCTGTTATCCGTCGTGTGGCTTCGTTCAGCATTTGTTTATGACGCGTTTCGAAACAAGAGCTTCATCATCAGATTTGTCAAAACATTAAAATGTTCACGTCACATATAACACTCAAATATTTAACCCGCAACACATACACACAACTGTGACATGAAATTCGGGTAGACGTCTGAATTTGTTTATCGGTTGAACGAATACTCACCAAATCGTGATCAGTTTAAGAGAGTCAGAGATCCTTATCGCCGAATCGTACAACATGTTATAATGAAACTGTAGCTGATCTTTAAGCAATTGTTTGTTGTTATGTTTAAAGGATTTGTATATATCGAATTCTTCTACAGCTTTCATATATCTATCCTTCACTTAAATATGAATGAGTTCAAATTTGGTCACAAAATCGGTAAATTTATGACTGGCGAGCGTAATTTGATTGGTTTCCGTCTATGATTTTCTATGGAAGATATGCCTTAAACCGTTTTAAGAACGGCGTCCAGTTTGGTATATATAATCTATAATTCATCATCGCAATTGATCCTACATACCCCAGTTTTTTCCTCAACCTGTCTATGGACTTTTCGGCAAAGTATTTTCTGTACGCTGTTATTGGTGCGGAAAGCCCAATTATGTTGAGTTTACGGAGAGTGTTGCTTAAAATTCTGGAGATACATATTTATTTTTTGTTTTGTCCATACGCTTGCCCCCACAGAGTACGGCAACATTGTCCCAAAATTTTAAGCAACACTCTCGGTAAACTCAACATAATTGAACCTTTCCGCACCAATAACAGAGTACAGAAAATTCTCGGCCGCAAAGTTCCTAGACAGGTTGAGGAAAAACTGGGGCAATGATTGTGATTGATTCTATATAAACCAAACTGGAAGGCCGTTCTTAAAACGGTTTAAGTATCATTTACCGTAAAAAATTATAGACGGATCCAATAAAATTACGCTCGCCATTTAATAGACATCAATCATCAATTTACCGATTTTGATACCAAAGTTGACCCCATCCATATTTGAGTGAAGGGTAAATATATGAATGCTATAGAAGAAATTGAGCGAAATATATACAAAGCCTTTAAACCAATTGCCAATTGCTTAAAGACCCGCTACAGTTTCATTCCAACATATTGTACGAATCGGCGATAAGAAACTCTAAGTTTAACAACAGACGAGACACCGGTGTACGGGACACTTTCCGGTGTCCCAGCTTCTTGCAGGGAGAGACACCGTAGAGCCACAGAATCTGGTAGCGCGCTACTCAGTGTCTCATCTGTTGAAACACATTTAATTGATAGTACATTTAGTGTCCCGTACACTGGTGTCTCGTCTATTGTTAGCCTTACTCTCATAAACCGAACACGACTTGAGTAGTCGTCCCACGTTAAACAAACTAGACGTCTACCCAAATTGCATATCACAGTTGTGTGTTGAGTTAAATGTTTTTGTGTTATATGTGATGTAAACATTTTAATGTTTTAACAAATCTGATGATGAAACATATGTTTCAAAACGCGTCATAAACAAACGCAGAACGAAATCACTCGATGGATAACAAGTAAGTTTAGTTATATTTTGTTAAAGAGTGTGATAGTTGTTTATGCACGTTTGTATATAAATACTCTTAAAATTTAATGGAATAAATTAACTATTTTATTAAGTCTGGAATATAAATATTCTTCATAAATACCGTATAGATCTGCTATGTATGCATCTGCCTCAAATACAAATATATAGGTGGTCGTAAAAGCTTTTTCATCTCACGTTTACTAAACAGATTTATTTATGTATTTACAGTGGTTTAATAACCGTTGTATATACAAACGTTAAGAATATTCCAAAAATGTATTTCTAAGCGACACTAATTCAATGTATGGTGAAAATATTAGAAAAAGCCAGCAGAAACAGCTTGCCACGCCGCACACGCGCAATCGTTTTTTAAAATTTTTTATTTGAGTTTGCCCTTAATAACTTTGCGCGTATACGTGGACAAGAAATAGGAAATACGCTAACTTT
>JAGFPH010004191.1:73061-85392 GCA_018207615.1 Philaenus spumarius
ACTTGCAAATTGAGGGAATGGTTGTAAAAGAGGATGATACACCGGCGGCAATGACAACAAAATTTGTTAATAACGCGCCAGCATTTCTGTTTGAAGAAATACAATACGAACTGTGCGGAACGGAAATAGATAGAGTTAAAACCGTTGGACATACAACGTTGATGAAAAATCTTCTAACCCTACGCCCAGAAGAAAAAAATTTTTTAGGAAATTGGGGTTGGTCAACAGACGCTCAACCTTTTGCTCTGGAAACCGATGGAAAATTTTCATTCTGCATACCGCTCCGACTCCTACTCGGTTTTGCCGAGGATTACAAACGTATAATTTTAAACGTTTAACAGGAGTTGATTTTATTGAGAGCCGCAAGCGATAAAAACGCTATTCTTCAATCGACGGCTGATAATGTAAAAGTAAAAATTAATAAAATCGTATGGCGGATGCCGTACATAAGAGTTGTGGACGAGGAGAAACTATCTCTGCTGCGGATGACCGAAAGAGATGAAACAATCTCGATTCCTTTCAGACGTTGGCAAATGCACGAATATCCAATTCTTCCAAAAACTAAATTTCAAACTTGGACGGTGAAAACATCATCTATGGTGGAAAAACCCCGCTACGTAATAATTGGTTTTCAAACCGACAGGAAGGATTCTCAGACCAAGAACGCAGCCCATTTTGAATTCTGCTCTATTGAAAATGTAAAACTCTACTTGAATTCAAAATATTATCCATACGATAATATGAATGGAAACAAAGCTGTAATGTACGATTACTTTTCAAGATTTCAATCGTCCTACTACCAAGGAAGCAGCGATCAACCTTTCATCGATCGACAAACGTTTCTCAATAAAACACCTCTATTTGTCATTGACTGTTCAAGACAATCGGAAACTTTGAAAACAGGATCCCTCGACGTGAGAGTCGAGATGCAAAGCAGCGCAGACTTTCCGGATTCTACCGCATGCTACTGTTTAATTATTCATGATGCACTCATGCAATACTCACCTTTGTCAGGAATTGTAAGAAAAATTATGTAAATAAAGATTCTTTTTACCAGAACTTGTGTGTGTATTTATTGGATAGTAAATAAAAACACCAAATATTAATATAAGTAATTTATTAGTTTTTAAAAAATACAAAATATTAAAAAGAGGGCGTGACGTTAAAAAAAATAGTGGCCAATACTAATGGTACCCGTGACTCTAAACGTTTCGCGGAGTCTGTCGATGTGAGCATCGGCATACTCCACAAAAGGTAAAGTTTTCGGAATACCATAGTATGAGTACGTACGTACCCTATTTGGAATATTAAAAATATGAAAAAAAGTCTAAAAATATTTTCAACTTTGTGTCTGGAACAATCAGTTCCAGACCCACAGCCGATTTCTTTATAAATTCGATTAAATCTTTTAATTCTGAAATTGCTAAAAATGGGCGGCCAAAACCCCCAATCTTAAAAGTTGTCACGCCCACTCTTACACATAACACATCCAACAATACATAATGGCTGGCGGTTAAAAAACTAAACATATTCCGCCTCCACCGGAAACTGCTCACAGGCAAAATTTCTGAAACACAAAGTCAATCAATTAAATAATGACCATATGCCAGTGTTGTAATCCCATCTTCACATATATATCTTTTATCATCCTCCGAGCTTAATGCTAATTTATCAACAGTAATTGATTGAATATTATGTTTTCTCGATCTAAACAGTTTCATTTCCTTTCTAAGTTTAACACCTTCAAATAAACATTTCTTGTAATCTTCAAAACAAATTTGATTCTTAACCACAGGTTTCGTTACACCTTTTGCTTTTTTTGTCACCTCATCGTTTACAGTTTTAAATGTGTACAATTTCGGGCGTAAACCCACAAATTCTGAGATTACAACACCCATACATTCATCTTTGAAACAGCCCAGTTTCTTTTTATTCTCTGTTGAATAATTCTTATGTTCGGGAGGATAATCAGACATATCGAAATATTTTTTCATTTGTAAAAGATCTTCGTATACGTTTTCTGTAAAGATTTCGTAGAAAAAGGAGTCTGTGTCTAGATACATCAGGTTTACAGTTTTATTTTTGTAAAATTTTTTTATAATTTCATAATGAAATTCATACATATGATATTTACTTAGTTCTAAAACAGAGAAACCGATGTATATAGGTTTATTGAATAAAATTTTCTCTTTACAACATTCGATAGCGCAAAGATTTTCATTATAAATAATTCTATTCAAAAAATTTGGTTTTGAAATCAATCGTTTCAATCGTTTTTCGTTGTTAACAAGTTCGAGATTCATCCTTTTTCTAATATTTTCAATGCTCTTTCCAAACATTGCATTATTTAACAACTTGTAAAAATCCTTTTCAAAATTATTTTTCGCCTCTTTCCTTTTCTCTGTGTTAAACGAAATATAAGGCGCCAACCATTTACTTTGATTGAATTTCAATATCCTATGTATTTTTTCAACAACAAGCCCATTCCTAATAGCTTGTTTAAGGTTCATATAGTGGCATATGTAACGCTCTTTTATCTCTAGTGTTGTCAAAAGTTTTTCCTGTTTTGATCCGGACGGAATTGTGCGATCCGGAAAAAATGGTAGATTATTATGAGAATTGTGTAAATAACTCGGATAGTCTACATCGCATTCAATTATATAACCTTCATTTCCCTCATCCTCGATTTTGTTTACATCAAAGTTTTTTATTTCTTTGCGGCTCAACCATTCAAAAGAGTTTTGCGGCATAGGTTTCGACATTGCGTAACCATACAAGTTGTTTGCATCTATGTAGATTAAGTAGGAATTTGGTTTTTCCGGATCATACGAGGCGATGTACGGATTATTTGCTTTTGACCATCTTTTTGGACAGGTTGTTATACCGCCTCTAATTCCTCTCTCTATAAACATATACATATCGTAATCCGTGATCAGATCCAATTCTATTTTTGTATATTTTAACATCGCATCAAATGTCAAACTGGGTACCGACAGGTAATACGCAGGATCAACACCATAATTATCCAAACAAATGTTGCGAAAATTTTCAAATATATCTGCGAGCAAAAGCACATCCGTGCGCAAATACAAATAGCTGTATTCGCCCAAAGTCTTGCATTCGAAACGTTCCCAAACTTTTCTTGCATGATTGTAATCGTCCTCGCTTACGTTCTCATCGGCAATGCTGTTATAAAAAAACTCCTTTTTTGGTAACTCTGTTTCATCCAACCTTTCCCAGGAATCTGTATATTCATAGGGATAGACACCCTTTCTCGTTACAAGATCTAGGTCGTCCGTAAAAAATTGAGATGTATGAAAAAATCTATCTTTTGGAAGATTATTCGCAAGACGGGCTAAACTATCACTTAGAAATCTGAAACTGTCTAGAAACCTTAATTTTATTCCGCTCGCAGTCTGTTTGGAAAAAGATATATATTTTTCAGAAGTATTTGGGATTACACCAATTTTTTCACTATCACAACCCAATTGACGAACAATAAAATGTGAATCATAATTAGAACTGCCGTGAATAAATACAGGAAGATAGCGTTGATTTTGTCTTTTCAAATTACAATCATTACATAATACATTTCTAAATTTGCCAGTGAAATGACAATGATCTCTTACACGTGGATGTAATGCAGTAAAGTCTCTATTACAAGATTCGCATTGCGTAGCCAGTTTTACTCTACGCTTTTCATCACGGCTAAGAGGGAGAAGAGGTATATTAGTTTCCGAAAATAAATCACCAATTAGATTTGCTATAGAAATTAAATAGTCCATAAATTTTGCAGCAGCATCCTTACCCCGATACAAATATGGGTCGGAAGGTAAATTAGACAAAATAGAGTCGGGGAGGTTCTGGTGAACCAAATAAACACAAAAACTCATTGGTTCGTGGTCACTATCTACTTCTGTAAATTGAGAATCAATTTTATCTACTTTTTTCAGTATACTTTCAAAATCACAATATGCCACAATAGGAATTCTAAAACTGTGGTGAAAATTTGAAAACTTTAAAACCGAATCTTCTTTTGGCATAACACTTGTTACAGGTTTATTAATACAACAATCTTTTTTATGTATTTTTAATTTTTTACGCGAATCTCCTCCCTGAAAACGTGTAAAACAGCGTTTACAAAATAACATATTTTCTGTATGCTTGGTAATCTGGCTACGCATTAATCGCGAAAAATTCTTAATATAACAATAGTGATTTACATTATTACAAGAAATTAATAACAAGTCAAAATGATTTCTTCTCTGTTTTAAAGATATTCTTAAAGGATAAATTGTATTTTTTCCATTTACTCCATATACGTTTACACTAACACCTATATTTTGTTTTTCAAACACTTCTATTTGTTTTAAAGATACAGGAAAAGCAATTCCGCTAAAGTTAAATTTACCAGTTAATTGTTGATATCTTTTATCCGCTCTTTCTAAATGTTCTCCTTCAACATAGCGCGAAAGAATAGCCCATTGAAAACATTTTTCATCCCGCAAATTCTTAGGATTAATAACAGCTTTTTTATTTTCAATAAATTTTGGAAGGCGAATATATATGAACTTCCTCCAAGCGGATTGTATTTGCTGAATCTCAAAAGAAGCCCGTCTACAGAGAGCAGACTCCAGCCACTTCCCTTTCCCTGATATTCGTTTTCTTCCAAACAAATTTTTAAAAACATATCCGATAAAAGTTCATCGATTGATGAGTCTTGAAAAACCGGAACATTGATAGTTTTAAAAGCTCTATTCTCTACAGTTGTATCGGGCAACATTGGTTTAGTATAAGTACATTCTACAATAATATTAAATTTTAAAGGTGTTTCATATTTTAATAATATATTTTCAATTAACAGTTTCATTTTTTCACCATTTCCAATTAAAAATGAACAAACATCCTTAAATCTTGCATTATTGTTTTTTAGATAATATGTTTTCAAAACACCTCTAAAAGCGTTTTCAATTTCCATAAACTCGCCGTTTTCATACCGTAGTCCCAATCTATATTCCTTTTTTCTTAAATCCATATTATTTATTTAAGTTCTGAAGATTCAATTTTAACGTTTTTAATTTTTAAGACTTTCTCACAGGCATTTGCTAAAATGTTATTAATAGAGTTATAAATTGCGATATCATTTAATAAAAAATAACCTTTTTTGTTAATCTTTTGCCAATAATTTTTTTCAGTTGTGCATTCTTTTAAATCTTTTACATCGGTTATTTCAATTTTAATTAAATACGTTCCAGTCTCACCGGGAGTAGTAATTTTTTCCTATCATTTCCCATTTTTAACTGAAACTGTTGACTTATAAGAACGGAATCGGATTTTTTAGCCAATTTTTTTGAAAATATTTTTATAAAACTATCCTCATCCTCGTCCTCGCTCTCGCTAGATTCTTCAATTTTCCTTTTTTTACCTTTACACTGTTTTGCAATATTACTTAATTTCTCTACAGCCTCGAGTGAAAATTTTTGATTAGTTTCTAAAATATGTTTTATTATAGTATTAATTTTAGTTAGCGATAATTCTTTGTCTTTTGATTGAACTTTAGCATATAAATAATCCAAAATATTTTGAACTACAATGAGCGGCTGATATAGCAAAGAATCATTCGAATTTCTAAAATCTTGTTTTACTATTCGATAAAATCTCTCCCACTTATTAACAGAAACTAATCCCAGCTTAAAAAGAATTGATACAATTTCACCAATACTAAACATACCAGTCAAAACAGTGCTGCTCTCTCCATTGAACGGCCCATTCGTTTGCTGTTGAGGTGCCGGTGGTGGTGGTTGGCCCGAAGGTCCAGCCTGTGGTGGTGGTGGTGGAGGAGGAGTCAAAGTCGGCGGTGAAGACGGAAGAATGTATTCCTCGTCAAACTCTCGAACAAAAATGCCAGCCATTTCTATAATAAATAGAATATAATATGACTATCAGTTTAAACAACTCTTGATGTTGAAATACAAAACAGGCGCAAGTATACTCTTAGCGTTGTAATACAAACACACACAAGTGTTAATAGTTTATAAAATAACAACAAATACTTACTTAGTATGTTGAAGCAGATTTGAAACTATTGATGTCTGACTCTTGTAAGTCTCTCTTTATATACTATATCTCAAGGATTTCCCCTCTACAATTATACTAGTGCATGTAGGTTTCACAATGCTGGAAAGTCCGGTTTGCGTAATATCCTTGTTGTCCTGCCACTTAAGTTGTTTACAAAATCATATTTATTACTTGCTTCAATCAATTAGTGGTTTTTCCCGTCAAGGCTAACATGTCCGCAAGGCTTCCCAGTGTTGACGCAAGTTGTTTCTCCCGTCAAGGCTAACACGACCGAGCAAGGCTACCCGGTGATCAAGGTTAACACGTTCGCAAGGCTTTATTTTAATAACATCCGCAATTAGTCGAGTGACACGCCTGTATTTCCCAGTATCATTGAATAATGAGCCAATTAAAATTGTTTACAAGATTTGTATTTCCCCGTAGCAATTATTTATGTTTCACAACCTTCAATTACGTTTATTATAAAAGCTAGAATCGACTTGGAATGTTACCAGTTAAAAGATGTTGTGTGTTAAAAGGCGTCAGAGTTTTTCAGCGTCCGATTTTATTTTTATAGCTAATGTTATATCGTGCAACAGAAAGTGTAGCAGTTTTATTGTTAAGAAGAGACTCGTTGATTGTGAAATAACTACACAAACTATAATTAAATGTGAATTAAACAAATATAAAGGTTGTCGTGAAACTTTGTGTGTTGAACATAAATTAAATACAAAAACTCATGAGACAAATAATAACAATTCGCATATATTAAAAATTGAATTAATATTTGATAATATTTTTAATAAATTGTTGCAATGTTGTACAGAAAGTGCAGTGAATTTTGCTGTGACATTGGACATGGGTGATTATGTGTTGGACAATTCTATAAAAAATTTGAAAACGGACACGGAAAGTGTAGATAAATTTAGAGGACTATTTTTGTGTTTGTATAAATATATTACAGATGAAACCATAATTGAACAAATTCCAGACAACTTAAATGTTTTAAATATTGTATTTATGGATAACGATGTTCCATTATGGTTTCTCGATAGATTTGCACATAAATTAGATTTAAAAAAATATTGTTCATCTTATAATTTTATTAGTGGTAATAAATTACGTCCAGGAGTATTAAAATTTTTAAAAAAGTATGAACAACAATTAAATTGGAATAATCTTCAGGAAATGTTGTCATACTGTAAATTAAAATATGTGAAAGAGTTAAATAATTACCAACATTACTTTGATTTTTATTTTATTTTAGATATTTGGCAAAAACGTATAGAAGATTATAAAAAGATGTATGAACAGTTCTGATTGGAATAAATGTATCTTGTATGTTATTAATTGTTGGTTGTAATGAATAAAAACACGCACACAATGTATATATTAAACATATTTTATAAATTCAGATAAAACAGTGTCTACATTATTATCATTGTTTACAATCCTTTTTACATTAGTTAATTTTTCTTCGTGCATGTGGTGCAACTCCATAATATAATTTAAATTAATGCGTTCTATTTCTTCAGGACGATTCCTCGCAATAGTTCTCAAGTAACAAGTGACTGGCTCCGTGTTTACGTATAGTTGTACGATTTTCTCATCCTCCAAATGTTTTGGTAAAAGGTTTCCCAACAAAAGAAGCACATTATTCTCTATGCAATTAATCTTGCCCATTTTATACAATAGCGGGGAAAATATTTCTCTAACGCTGAACGTAGATCTCTCCATAACAACAATGTATCCATCCTTTGAGTATTTTTCAGCTTCCATCTCGTTTTCCAACATGTGCAACAACGCCATCACTTGGAAAGTGAATGCATAACGCTCCTGGTCTTCATAAAATGTTTTCAAAACATTTTCACCGTAAAAATTTGTCCATTTTTTTACAGGTTCTTCTATGTGCTTTACCTTAGGATTGCAGGATCGTAGTTTCTCATAAAGTTGAACTGCGATCGTGCTTTTGCCCGAACCTATATTTCCTTCCAATACAATTATCATGATGTTGGTAATTTAAAGAATCGGTCAAATCCTGCTCGATAACGTCCTTTGTCTCGCTCACTCTCCTTATTTATAACGACGAAAGAGTAACCGTCGTTACTATTCCAAACATTGGCACACAATTCTTTGAATAATTTGAAGGTCATATCAGTATTTACATGATCATTATAAACATGACGTAAATTGCGTTCATCCTGTTTGAATAGTACAATGAGATTTGCATTATCACGAATCAGTTGTTTTGGAATGTGACTGTACGTCTGACTCAGATAAAACACATCAAGCTTATAATGTCTTCCTGTTGTGAAATAGTTGCGAATATTATCTTGTTTCTCGCATGATACATCGTCAAAAATAGCAATAGAATCGGTTTTTATTTCTGTTAAATCGGGAACTTCTTCATTTTCCGAAAACATATAGTAACCAATTTCTGGGAGACCATCCAAAACACATTTTAAAAACTTATATTTCGTTTGACATAATGACTTTGAAAATACATACACATTTTTAAAATGTAAACCATTGGGGGAAAATATTAAATTCATTATTAAGTTTGTTTTTCCAGAATTACTGGGTCCTGCTATAATACACCTAATATTATTTGGAAGAAGGGCATTGTGTTTTTTCTTTTTCTTTTAACTGTGGGGGAGATGATATCATCAAAGTTAATAATTGGAAGTTTAACACTTTGTTTCACCAACTTCATAATAAATCTTTTTTGTCTATCCAAGTATCTCTAGCACTGTCAAATCCTAACCAGCGAACAAGTAATTTGTCCCCTTTTTTTCGAATCACTTTCTCTATTAAATATATATCTCCGAATTTTGTTTTACTTAATTCTTCCGTATAAAACCCTCCTTTTATCACATCGCCCGATTCGTCTTTTAAAATGTATGTGACCGGATCTGTTGATTTTATCTCATAGACTGTATAAATTTCGTTTGACCAGCCCGGGTAGTAGCCCTTATCAAATAATTTCTTAATCCTACTGATTCTAACCTTTTCCCCCACTTTAAATCTGATTTTAATATTTTTCTTTTTTTGATTCTTAATTATTCTCTGCAAAACTAAATGCTCGTTAGTCTTGTTTACGTCTACCGGTTTCATTCCAATTGTTCTGTGCACAGTATTATTATATTTTGAAATAATTTTCGGTAACAAATTTAACCATTTATAATTACCTTGTTCGCTAAATGCAACCCACATTTTATTCTTTATTGTTCTATTTAACCGTTCCACAATAGATGCTTTTTTATCAGAAAAAGTAGAATAATGATTAACACCATACTTATCTAACAACCTTTTAATTTGAACATTATAAAATTCTTTTCCTTTATCTGTTTGCAAATGTTTCATAGGATGATTATGTAAAATTGGTTGCAAAACTCTTGCCAACTCATCAGCATTTTTTGCTTTTATCGGTTTAGCTATTGCAATTTTACTAAAACAATTAATTACAACTAATATATATTTATATCCTTTATTGACTTTAGAAAATGGAATCATTTCAACAAGATCTGCTTGAAAAAGATCATCTATACCTTTAAGTTCAACATAACGGGTAGAAAAATTTCTATGAACTTGTTTGTGTAATTCTTTTGCAATTTTATTTTTTACATTCATTTTTTACATTAATAATTTTCAACTAATTTACAATGATGCGCAAATCTTCTATGCTCCCATTTTGGGTTGTCTGCTTCCTCCCAATGATTGATCGTGACTCCGCAATCAATACAGCAGGCCGAATCCCCTTCTCCTGTATAATAAAATCCTGCGTTAACCATATCATCAATTTTTGGATAGGGTTTAGGCCAAAAGAGAAATGTCTCTTTCATCAATTCTTCAATTTCATTGACGATTTTTTTACACTCTGTATATTCCACCAAATTTCCGGGAATATTTCTTTTACTTTGTTCACAACTGGGGTTTGCTATCTTGTGAAGAAAATTAACATGATTGATTGTTAATTTTGCCAAACCAGACTCCCATCCACAACCACAGCACACAATATTTTGAAACTTCCTTGTGCGGTAAAATCCCGATTTGACCAATTGCTTAGATGTACAACTGTATAATGCATCACCCCAACGACCTGTATCATCTCTGCCGTAGTCGACCTTGTTGTTGTCGGTTTGGGTAGAGGCGTCAACCATCCTAGTTGGTAAACCCTTGGCGGCAATAGAACCAGAATCGGTCATGATTCACTTTTCGGTTTCTTTGGTGGTGGTTGTAACGTAAAACCTTCTAATTGATTGGATACTGCTCTGCTAGACTCACCAGTTAGACGTTCTTCTCTTGCACGATCCGCTGCTAATCTGATCCAACAAATACCGTTTCTAGCCTCCTTATGTTCGGAATCGTTGCCCACGTAATGAATGGAAGTCAAATCGTCTCGAAAATGAACTCTACGGATGCTGCTGCTGCTGCTGCTGCTGCTGGACATAACCTTTACACTAACTCTCGAAACACTGAGCGCAAGGCTTTAAATATAGAAACATTAGCCTTGAGAAACCTTTACGTAACTGTGGGAATTTACATTGCGAAACATGTTTGTCGCTGGTAGCCTTGACGGGGATTTACGTCTTGCGACATTGTGTTGCAAACAAAACCACTTATCGGGTAGCCTTGACGAGAAAAACAACTTGCGCCATCACCGGGTAGCCTTGCTAAATAATTGGAATGTTTGCCTTGACGGGGAAACCCAGCGGGCGTCATTACCGGGCTTGGCCCTGCTAAATAATTGCGGATGTTATTAAAATAATTATCGCTCGGGAAAAACAACTTATTTGCCAGCGTTATTAAAATAATTACACCGGGCTTGGCCTTGCGGACGTGTTAGCCTTGACGGGAAAAACCCGTGCGTGCGTCATCACTGGGTGGCCTTGATGCTCGCGCGTGTGCCTTGTGACGTCATCGACTGTCAAGGTCAATGACCGTAATTATGCAAATTAGAGAAATTATGCAAATTAGAGAAATTATGCAAATTAGGGGTTAATTTATGCAGGAATGTGGGCCAATTACCAAAATTATGCAAATTAGGGGTTAATTTATGCAGGAATGCGGGTCAATTATGCAAATTAGGGGTCAATGACCGGGTAATTGGGTCAATGACCTTAGGCATGTGTGGTATATGGATGACCTTGTCCCAGAACATACAAAACACTACTACTTACAGACAAAATAAATTTCACAAACGTTCCATAAAGATATGAAATTTTGTAAATTGTATTCCTAAGTGAAGATAAACTACTCTCTTTGTGAAATGGGGTAACCAACACAATATAAATATTTCTTATTACTCTTTTTATGAAGCTAGAGACCTGCGACTTTTCACATAATATTTATAAGTTATATTATACATAAGTAACTTTGAAACATATGGCTAGGAAAAATAACAACGGAATACAACTAGGAACTATAAGTAACTACGATAAACACATATAGGAAAGAAACCCCAATTTCCATTTCGATTACTTTGTTCCAGAATAATATTAAAATGAGAAAGCTACTTATACTTAGTATTTTGGGTAGAATGTACGTAGGCCTAGATAGCCTATGTAATATTTTTAACATAGGCGGACGAAAGTGGTTCTGAATTTACTTTGAGGCCTAAATTATCCTGAGATCTTGTATGTGTGTTGTAGTCAAATGCTGTTGACAATAAGTTTTAATTAACTAATCGATGTTAAATCATTAATCTGTATTGATAACTATTTATCACAATTTCGTTGGCTTTTATAAGAAAGTTATCTTGCAAAAACTGTAATATTTTGACTGGTTTCTTTTTATAAAATTGGTTCAAATCAAAATTGCGGAAGTTTTATCTCCCAAAGTACATTAAAGTGTATTATTACATTTTATTTACAGGATACAATTTTCGAATTTACAAAAAAGGGCTAAGAATATTTCATAAAAGTTATTTTTTGGTGAATTTAATTGATTTAGATAGGTTTAATTAGGGCAGTTGAAACAAACAATAATCTAAAAAAAATAACATCAATAATTAAACACCGTGATAAATCTCAGGTATATTTTTTACATTAAAGTATGTCAATTTTTGTTAAAATCAGGAATATATTATTTTGTAACCATTAAATTGTATAAGTTTTACATTGGTTCTGTAGGATATGTGATGTACAGTATTAAAAAAACCAACTTGGTAATTTAAGTTTGGGAAGTAACTAAAGATTAGCAATTCTGCGAGGACTTGTTTATACAGCTTGCCACGGGCAAAAACCCGAGACAAATGGGCTAATTACTAGAATAA